>APFE030056355.1:30720-66148 GCA_000404065.3 Pinus taeda | reverse complement strand
TTAACTATTCCTATGTGTCGGAATATCCTAACATCCCCCCTTAAGAACAACTTGGGATAGGATTGAAGGATTTACAAATATGACACAATAGGAGAAGGAAGGAGGCACTAGAGCCTATAGCTTATCCTACGGGCAATGCTATACCCTAGCATCACAATCCCCATGGAAATCCACATTGTAATGCCATGCCCCAAGGTAACTACTATACCACGCAACCTATGTATAATATTGGGACTCAAACAATGGGAGGACCACAAGGATCCTCAAGTCATATGTCATCGCCTTGGTCCGTGTCAGGGGCATCACACACTCTGCCTTTCTTGGCAACATTGGGTATCCCTGACTTGTACAAACTTACAAATGACCCCATCTATCATAACTTACTCTGGCTGCCAATCCCGCATAAAATACCGACAGACATCCCCAAGTTCAAAGGGAAACAAGCGGAGGATCCAGGTACCCATATCACCACCTATCATCTTTGGTGCGTTTCTAACTCCATGGTGGATGATATTATCTAGTTACATCATTTTCCCTGCACCCTTACTAGCAACTCAGCTAAGTGCTACATCAAGATACTACACGCATTAGTCAATAGCTTTGATGCTCTAGTGATGGAATTCTTAAAGCACTTCCAACTACCCATCCGCTATGAGACTGGGATAGAACTCCTCACTTCATTACATCAAGATACCGCCACCCACATATTTGACCATATACATGAATGGAGATGTAGGCAGAGGTTATTCAAATCTTCCCTCCAAGACTATCTCTTAGCGGATTGGTTTTGCAAGTCCATACTCCCCCAAATTGCTAAGGATGTCGCCTTAGGTGGTGCGGTCACAAAATACCAATCCATATGTCGTTCCCATCACTTAGATCTGATATATTCATAGTCTGGCACTCTTTACGATTTAATCTCCAATGCCCCTCGCAACTCCAATGCTTCCGCTACTCAACATTCCATAGCGCACGCCGATGGGATTATCGACGCAACCTCTAGGGCTACTTTAAAACAACTCAGCAGTCACATTGCCCAGATGTTAGTGGACCCCTCTACCAAATCAACTGCTCTTCCTACCACCATGATAAACTATGTGCAGTCTATGCAAAAACCCAGTGGTAAGAACAAGAAGAATAAGAAAAATATCGCTCCTTCTAAGGAGCAGTCAACAAAGCAGAAAAATAGGTTGTTGCACCTACTGAAAATGGAAAGGATAAACCTGCCAGATTCCCTTGTAGAATCTATGTTGAAGACCACATGACCTATCGCTACCCGCATATTTAGGAATGCAAATATTTCATTGCTAAAAAGGATACTAGTAGGATCCCTGTTGCCCTTAATAATCCTTTCCCTACTCGACAGTAGCAACACCTCATTACAAACCAACCCCAACCCCTGCAAGGGGGCATTGGTGGTTCAGAGCATCCTTCAGCTAGTGAAAGATGCTCTACCATTTACACCTTTGAAATGGTAGATCTACAAAAAAGAGCCAAATCCTATGGAGCTCCTAGTGCTCATGTAGAGGAACCTTCCTCAAGTCAAAAGCCACCACCACCCAACGATTTGCATATCGAAAGGCAAGTTGCTAACCTTGTGATTCACCCCCCTAAAGGGCACTTCAATGTACAATGCACAATACATCTACACGTGCCACCCAAAACTACAACATTGTAGAAGACTTGGCACAAGCATCGTTAGCTATGTCAGTGCTCAAAGTATTACAAACATGTTCAGCACAAAGGAAAGCTTTGCTTTTAGCTATTGGTGGTATTGACCCACAGGATTCCATGTTTGCAATTTTCAACATGGAAAAATATAAACCTCCCCTTTCCCACCAGCTTAAATTTCAAGTGTAAATCTTTTCAAAAGGTAAAGGTATACATAAAATTGTCATCGATGAAGGTGCTTCTACCTGCATCATGTCAGCTTCATGTTGGCTCACTTTTGGTTCTCCAACCCTATCCCCACGTCGAATTCCCTTAAATCATTCAACGACCACACTTTCATCCCAAATTGTTACCTAGCTAGCTACCTCATCACCTTGTCTGCGAAAACAATAACAGTGGACATAGAAGTCGTAGATAAAAAACTCAACTATAATATCTTGTTGGGTCACAGTTGGACGTATGCCATGATGGCCATTGTTTCTACTGTCTTTCGCATCATCCTATTTCAGTTGAATGGAGAGGTAGCCACAGTGGACCAGTTGTCCTTTGGTACCCCTAATTATTCCCTATTACCAAGCGGCTTGGTACCCCTAGTAGGTGGTGTACCTGACTCTTACGTCAGTATCGGTATCGGTCTACTGAAGGCTTCTTCCCTGATGGGTTGTTTCCCTCTTTAGCCGCTCAAGGTTTCATAGATGGTCAATATACTTTCATCCATTCCTCATGAACAGACCGATCCATGGATCCTACCATCTCCTTCAGACATTAACACTTATGGAGAACAAATGTCATTGTCACCAACTGAATTGGCCTACCAAGCCATTCAATCTGCATCTGAATCTCCGGTCACTTTGGTTGTGGCCAACGGTAGCACTGCCCCTCCCATAGCCCCTTATTTTGATCCACTTAATCCAATCCTACCTACAGACGAAGCTATTAGAGGAATCATGAGTTTAGAAGAGTGACCTTCGGAGGACTCACACCATCGTGTTTCGATATCTGATTCAGACATGATGCCTCTTCAAATCCTATCACCTGACATACCAGAAATCGTTTCCTCACCCTATACGACTATCCAAACTTTAGATGTGGGAGGAAACATGGGAAATATTTCAAGGACATTGCTCATCGATATTTCTGTCACAACAGGCATTGTGGAAAACATCCAGATTGGAACAAATTGCAATCCTGAGGAAATTGCAAGCTTCACCTGCCTTTTTAAGAAATTCTATGATGTATTCACCTGGTCTTACAAGGGAATGCCTGACATAGATCCATCTATTGTCGATCATGAGATCAAGCTTTACGATTGATCTAGGTGGATATTGGTGGCCACCCGCTAATTCCACTTGGATCCCCTCTAGTGCTTCTTTCAGATTTTTCAGTTTCCTTAATTATAGCACAGTTTACTATTTTTAGCAGTTTTTCGGGTCCTAAACTTCCGGAGCCGTTTTGAGGCCCTAAACGACGTTTTTTGGGAAATCTACCACCAACGATTTTTCTGCCTAAATATCATCTTTTACATCGTAGTCCTCGGAGAGATCTTTCCAATGGGCTATCATGTGCATCAAATGGAGATAATACGACCAATTCACGACCCCGGGAAGTTGATGTACCAACTTACCGAAAAACGGGGCCCACAATTTGGCATTTCATATTCTAGGGCCAGGTTTTGGAAGGGTTTTCCATTGTTTCTCAACAATAAATAGGCCTTTGAGCCTCATTGTAACACAGTTCATAGGCATGTAGCCACACATCTCTTCTCAGAGATAAGTTGCCATCACCCTAGCTGGTTTATTTCCATTTCTGGTTGTAAGCATATTTCGGTATTTTCCATTAATGAAATGAAGTATTATTTCCGCTGCATCTTTGTGTATATGGTTATCTCTGTAATTTGTTGCGTTCCTGTTTAAGTCTGGATCAATGATAATGCTAAACCCATCCGTCAAAGGCTTTGACTGGTCCATCCCCACAAAACGGAAGCCATCAAAAACGAGGTGGAAAAGTTGTTACATGCTAGTTTCGTCTATCCTGTTCCTTTAAAGGAATGAGTTTCCAATTTGGTTCCTGTCGATAAGAAACAAGGAACCATCTGCATATGTGTTGACTATCGAGACTTGAACGCCATGTGTCCCAAGGATAATTATCCAACACCGTTCATTGATCAAATCATTAACGACTACAACGGTTGTGAATCGTTTTCATTCATGGATGGATTCTCAGGTTACAACCATATTGCTATAACACCCAAAGACCAACACAAACCGCATTTGTTTTCCCATGGGGCATCTTTGCCTATCTAAAAATCCCATTCCGTTTAAAGAATGCTGGAGAAAATTTTCAAAGAGCCATGGACTATGCATTTCATGATATCAAGCATATCATTTAAGCTTACTTGGATGACCTTCCAACCCATTCCAAGCAACGAATGCAACACCCAAACCATTTAAGAGCCATCTTTCTTAGGTGTTAGTTTTACAACATACATCTGAATCCACATAAATGCATTTTTTTTGTCAATTCTGGATGCTTACTTGGATCCATTGTCTCCAATTATGGGATTAGGGTTGATCTCGATAAGGTAAATGCAATTACTCAATTTCTTGAACCAAAGTCCATTCTGCAGCTCCAACATTTGCAAGGGAAAGAAAACTTTTTACAATGGTTCATCATAAACTATGCTAAGTTGATGAAAGGCTTTATGTGCCTACTTAATAAGGGAGTGTTGTATATGTGGGATGATCAAGCTCAACGATCATTTGATGCCTTGAAAAAGGTGCTTATATCAGCCCCACTCCTTAGTGCTCCCAACTATAGCCGTGACTTTCTTCTATATCTTGCAGCCTCGCCATCCTCTCTTAGAATGGTCTTGGTTCAAACTCATGATGACCAGAGTAAGCATGTGATATATTATCTTTCAAAAGGCCTGGCTAAGCCCGAACTTAAATATTCACATGTGGAAAATCTGTCATTGGCAGTCATCTTTGCTGTCAACCGATTCTGACACTACATCCTGCTGCGACAAACTACTGTCATCACCTTGGAGAATCCCATGAGACACATTTTGTCTCATCAATTAATTGGAGGAAAATATTGAAATGGACCATGATCCTCCAAAAATTTGATTTGTTTTTCACAGTTGCCAAGGCAAAGAACTCCTTAGTCTTCGCCAAACTTTTGTCGGACCTTTCCTTTGTGAATCCTAACGAGATAGCCCATGATCCTCTTTCAAATGAATTTGTCTATCTTATTGACACTACTAACCCTTGGTACATGTTGTGGCCACAACCACCACCCTATTAAAAATTTCCCTAGTGATTTTAACTCTATGAAGAGCCAAATCTTCCATTCACAAATGGTTTAAGCCCCTTAATAAATCCCTCACATATAACCTTGTTTAAAACCCTCCATTCATATGTTCATCGGGATTTGTTTAACTCATAAAACCTCCCATTATCTCATTATTCCCGTCATAGCTCCTTATAGCGGAAATGCTCAACACATGCATAAATCATTCTTTTTCACTTATCCCACTCAACCTTGGCACATAACGTATTCATGGCTTCCGGAGCCCCATCGGAAATCACTATTGGCCAACTCCCAAAGCTATACACAAAGGGTGCGTATGTCTCCCAGACCCACTGATGATTATAGACAAGAATATATAACATTTCAGGTCTGGCCTTATGGCCAGACACAGGGTTTTCCCATACTTTCATGTGTATTTAAAAAAACGTTGAAGTCAGGTTTTACAAAGGGAAATCACACACTAAAGACCTGCTAGGGCTATTAAATATAGCATATATATGTATCGGGTCTAGCCTAATCGCATATCGCAATCGGCAGGGCCTTAGGCCTACGCATATTGCAACATGTGTTTTGCAGACCCGCCGATCTGATTAAACATATTATATATTATATATATAATATATATATATATATATATATATATATATATATATATATATATATAATATATATGTATATATATATATATGATATATATATGTATTATATATATATATATATATATAATATGTATATATATATATAATGTATAATTGTATATGTATATATGTAATATATATATATAATATATATATATATATATATATATATATATATATATATATATATTATATATAATATATATATATATAATATACATATACATATATATATATATATATTATGTCCACCCATCCCCATTGAAAATCATTGTTGGTGGGGTCTAGCACTCATGCATAAGGAATGACACCATACACCGGACCTGCTGATACTATGCATCTGGGCTTATAAATTTTGAAATCCATCCTAGTGGTCAAATACGGTCTTTTCCATGTATTCTTGTGTTTTCTATGAAGTATCATGACCCAGGTTCTTGAAGGAAATCCAGCAGGGTTGATATGGCACATGATTGCTCATTGAGATGTGTGATTGCGACTCAATCGCAACACGATGTTGGCTAAGCCAGGGGCTGCTTCTTTCACACTCGCTCCTTTTGATTACATTGTGCCTTATCATTTAAAGTTTCAATGATGACGACAGCTATTCTTGGGCATTTTATCATATTTTCAGAATCACTGCTAATATGAATTATCTTTGCAGGCCAATTCGAATGGATCTGGTAGTAGATAAATGTGATGTATGTCCAGATGACACCTCTACACCCCCGATGTCGATATTGCAAAAGTGTAGTCTGTAGAAAGAGGGATGAACTACCACAATGCATAATGGAGGCACACTCTATGTCGAAAGGGAAGCACAGTGCTAATCCACCAAGATGTCACTCCCTCCATATTAACCTCAAGGCATGCCAGATGTGGGATGATGAGCACGCCATCTTCAGTTGCCTTCAAGAAATGACATGGAATAATAGCCTTCCCACATAAGTGCAACAAAATGATACACAGTCATTCCCTGTCCCTCTCCTAGGAAGTAGAATTCTCCAGCAAAGATGACTTCGACATGTCAATGGCCTCATGGATCATTCTCCTCTGTGTGTTCGGATCTATGTAATGTAAAGAAAGGAGGTGAAAAATCAGTAAGGGGAGGGTCATTTGGAGTAGTATAAGTATTAACTCCAGATAGGAGATCAGGGATTTTTCATTGGGCAGAACAACTTTTGTTTATTGTGAGTAAGGAAGATTGTTTGGGCCAGAGAAGAAGCCTTTTCTCAGATTGATTTACCCCTTCTTTATATGTTAAGAATCAGGATGTTGTTGAGAGCATAAATATGAATGTGATTTGTGTTTGTGCCCATTAATGACTAACATTTTATGATTATCTTTGGTTTGTAGCTTCATGTTCCGGATTTTCCACAGTTTTCCGTTCAGTTTGTCGACGTTTCGAACCCCAACGGGGGTCCATCATCAGGACACTTCTGAAAGATAGAAATGAAATGAAAGAAAGATGAAAGATGAAAATCCGGAACATGAAGCTACAAATAACTCCCACAGAGGCTTGAAAACCAACATTATCTTTGGTTGTTTGAATGTGATTCTTCATCATAGTTAATTCATGAGCAGTCCCTGATTTGAAACTATGTTAAACATTAGTTGCAAGCTTTAATTCCATAAAAGGAATGTGTATTCCTGTGTGAGTGATTGAATTGCAATTTAGAATTGATGCAGCCTTGTTCTTATGTGAACCAATAATTGATTCATTTGGTCTTAGGATTCATATATGATGTCTAACCTCTCTTTCATCATGCTCCTGCAGGATAGATTAGGATAGCTAGAACTAGATTAGAGTAGTTGGAAGTAGTGTAGATAGGATTTAAGACATAGAGGTTAGTTGTTTTATTTTGTTGATTTAATTGAGGTATCCCACCCTGAAGAAATCTATCAACGCATTTAACAGTCTACAAGGTCCCTTAAAACCTGTTGGAACTGGCCATTCCAAACGAAAGCAAGCCTAATCGGAGCTTGCAATCAGGTTAGTTCCCCTTCTTGGTATAGCAAACATTCACCATGTCAACAAATTGGCGCTAGAAGGAGGGCTTGAACCACCTTCCACAGCCTTTCAGGATTTCATCCATAAGTGCCACGCATGGATTCAAGAAGATTAATACATGGATTGTGAAGGTCGAAAATACCATTCCTCTCATTCGGAAAAGCCTCATTTCGAAGAAGAGACATTGTGGGATTATCCTATCACTCAGGAACAACCAGTTAGAAGACTCACTCGGGCTTACGCTCATTCCCTATCACAGCTCCCTATCTTTCAGTCATTGCCTCCAATAGCAAAAAAAATCCAAGGTTCTATCACATAAATGAAGAAACCTTTGCAACCCCTTCTCTTGAAATATTGTGCTTGATTCTTACATATCAACTCTCCTTGGGAAGAAATCCCTGAAGATCCCCTGTCTGAAGGCAATCCCTAGCCTGATTTGGAAGATTCTAACAAAGAGACCCTAGACTAGAATCTCCATATCCATAACATGGCTAACTTTCCTCCTCCAGGTGGGAATCAACCTCTACTTCCCCCTCCCCCAGGTGGAAATCAGCTTCCACCACCTCCTCCGAGAGCACTACCTCTTTGGCTCGCTCAAGATGCCGTGGAGATACCTGGGAAGTAGCATCCCCTACCCAAGAATGCATAAAAGGTACTACCTAAATTCAAATCTAAGTGGGGAGACAACGTTGAAAACCATATCAATTCATTCTTCCTAGCCATGTGTATGCTTGGGGTAGCTGATGAAGATATAGTTTGTCATGTATTCCCTTTTACCCTGATTGGTGTAACTTACACATGGTACTTTAGCTTGAGAATAGGATCAATCACTTCGTGGGCTGCCTTTCAATAGACATTTTTAGACAAGTATGGAAATGAAAAAACCATTGTTACCTTAGTCCTATAACTATCCCATTTGAAAATGGAAACCAAAGAAAAGGTTAAGGATTTTCATATCTGGTTCAATACCTTATTCAACAGAATCTCGGCCACCGCCAGACCTATAGAAGAGGTGCTTATGTAATTCTACATCACTGCTCTCCCTGCCCCTATTGCGATGTGGGTCAAAAGGAGTAATGCACAGACCTTGCAAGGTGCTATTGATGAAGCAGAAAAGGTCAAGAATGAAATGCTCAGTCTCACTGCATGCCACCCTAGAACTGGAGAGAAGAAAGCCTCTCAAGCATCCAAGAAGAATAATGGGAGTGATACCAAAGAGGCTAAAACCAAAGAAAATGACACCACGGATGTGGAAGGTTTGCATCAGATCATTAAGAAACTAACAAACATAGTCATCGATATGAAAAGGAATCACAGAGAGAGTACTAGTGGTAGTGGAGGAGACTAAAACAACAAAAAGCCCTTCAAACCTTTCCATCATAAGAAAACAGAAGGTGGGCATGGTCAATTTGTGCTACCTGCTCCACCCAATGAAGTGAATTTAAACACAGAAGAGTTGGCTCTTATTGCATCTCTCCTCAACCAAGAATAAGCTATAGTGGAGCTAGAGCCAGAACAAGAATATGAGGAAGAATACCAAGTAGAAGATCCCTTGGAGGAAGAATCCCAAATCAACATACTGTGGGATTTATATGCAAATTAGAACGATGATGACCAAGGAGATAGTATGGCAAAAATCTACACTAATGAAATCCACACAAGAAGCAAAGGACCACTTGCAAGTGTGATGAAGCCTGTAGATCAGACCAAAAAAGATATCCGCCTTGTGAAAGCACTTGTTCCCAAAGTTCCTGTTGAGAAGAGTAGACTGAGCAGTCAATCCAAGAATATCCCTATTGCAAACCACCCAGAGAAAGAAAATGCATCTCCTACTACAATGAAGGCTACTCAAGATGGTAAACTCCCACCTAAGAATGGAAAAACAGGTATGTTTACTTTGCCCTATCCTGTTTATAACATTGATTACAATATTGTGGATGATCTTAAGAAATCTAGGGCTAATATAGCATACTTAGATTTGCTAAAATTAACGTAGCAAAGGGATCTGCTCCTAAAAGCTATGAATGAATAGAATTGTAAATCTCCCACCATTCCGGGTAGCCAATCCAAGAAGTCGATCTCCAAACCTATTAATACTCCCAGTTCCGGCTGAAAGCTGGCAGCCATGGAAGCCATCCTATCAAAAATGAATCAAAACTCCCAAGATGTCAGCCCAACCTTGGTAGGGAGGAAATGAAAATCCATGACTCCACCCTTCTTTATCACATTTGAAATCCTCAACATGAACGTGCACAATTTCTTGGTAGATTCTGGTGCCTCATCCACTATTATGCCTCATGCTATTGCCAAAAGACTGCATGCTATACCTGAGAAAACAAGGACTCAGATTATGCAATTGGACAAGACAAATATGAAAGTAATTGGTGAGTTAAAATATGTGTTGGTTCATATGGCTGCTAAACCACATTACACACAAGTCGTTGACATAGTGGTAGTCGACATACCCGAGGCTTATGGGATGTTGCTCAGTAGGGACTGATCATCAAATCTGAATGGATATTTCTCAACTGATTGGTCCCATCTCTTGTTGCCTCAGAGGGGAAAGGGTGATATGCTGAGAGTTGATCGTGAAAGATACATGAAGTATGTGGTGACAGAGCTAAATGGTCCCAATGGACTTGTAATGTTTACCAACTCTATCCTTGGGAATTACAGTTTCAATGTTTGTGCCACAGAAACCTGTTTTGGGAAATTCCATGCTGAAATAATTAAAGAACTGCAATAAATATATGGTTGGAAGCTCTCCCCTTTAGTCCAACTAACAAACCACCCTGTAATATAGTAGATGATAAAACTAGTCTCGTGGGAAGCAATTCAGTTAATGTAACATTAGACTCTAATTTTTGGACACTCTATTTTAACGGTTCTAACTTCTTGAAGGCGCAGGTGCTGGGAGCATTATTATGGACCCACAAGGGAACCAACATTCAATGGCCATCCAATTGGAGTCCACCTGCACCAAGGACACGATAGAATATAGAGGCTTGCTACAGGGCTTGAAAAGGGCCCTTGATATGAAGGTGAGAAATCTCAAAGCTTTTGGTGACTCATAGATAATCGTGGACCAGGTGAGGGAAAGGATACATCATAATTCACCATACTTGGAAAGATACCAACATGAGGTATGGAGTTTAATTAATAGTTTTGATTCTTCTAATATCATACACATAACTCGATGGCAAAACCAAAATGTTGATCCGATGCCTAGTATGGCTACTAAACGTTTGTCTGATTTTAGATTAAAGAAGAACAAATGTTATGTTGAATTAATTTTTAGACCATCTATGCCTGATAACATTTCAAATTAGTAAGTGTTTGAAGACGAAAATCTTATGAACGGGAATAAAGAGGAGGCTAAGCCCTACCAACAAAAGCTTCGTAAGGTGCATCCAAGCCTGGGACTGTCGGTGAAGAAAGAGTCAAACAAAATGCTGGATGCTAAAATCATCTTTCTAGTCATACACGCCCCCTGGGTAGTCGATATCAGAAATCTGAACCAAGCATCATAGAAAGATAGCTACCCTATCCCTTCTACCGAACACATTCTTCAGTGTGTTGTTGGGTCTAGAATGTGGTCCTCATTAGATATGTTTGCAAGATGTAATCGAGTATTGGTGTCTAATGGGGATCAGTGTAAGAAAACTTTCCAACACTTATGGCTAAGCCCATTCCAAGTTGTGGAGAAAATTGGTCAGCGAATTTACAAATTGAAAACTTCACAGAGAGAAACTGAGAAACTCCCTGTTAATGCCAGCATCTCAAGGGACACTTCCAGTAGCCACCACATGGTGGTTACCTCCTGAGTAGGATAGGATTCATTTTAGTTTTATTGTTACTTTAGTTGCACTTCTGTCTTTTCCTTTTGTTTTTCTGCAAAGTTTATTTTCTAGTTGTTTTGAATTATAGTCCTTTTCAACCAACCGATTTCTATCCTCCCATCTTATTTTTCCTTTCTCAAATTTTCCCTCCTTCATCACCTTTCAACCTTTCCCTTTCCCATTAGCCTGCTAATGATTCCATTATTCCTAAACCCATCATTACCCTACAAATTAAACAAACTTTCTATCAACCCATGAGAACTTGAAAATTAGTTGTAGAATTCAGACCAAGTCACTCATTGGCATCTGTTGAGAACTGGGTAAGATCTATTGATAACTTGGATATATGGAGCATGTAGGGGCATCTTTATAAAGCAATAATGTGTAACTAAAGCTGGACTAGCATGGAGGGATGCTACATTTTGAGCAATCCCACTCAGACCTAGCATATACTTGCCTACAAGGTTTACATTCATTCTCCATTGGTCCCATCCACCACACTAAATTGTCCAATACATGTTATCCACAAGTAAACCTCCTTTCATGGGCTAAGATCGATGTCATACACCTTGTGGTAAATCCAATTGTGCTCTAGTCCTTGTGCCTAAAACTGGAAGGAATTAATTAAAAGAAAATGAAATGTCGAGTCCTTGTGCCAATCTGGAAGGATAGGTTGTTTGGGAAGCTGGTTAGAGTAGGGACTGTTGTTGGGCTCAGAATACTGATTGACATAGCAAGCCCAACCTTTCTTAAGCGGTTTAAAAATATGGCATGATCCATGACTGGGGCCCATTCAATCATATGAAATGGTAGCACTAAAATTCTTATACAAAGTGCAGATAAACATATCTACATAAAGAGTTGAGGTACATAGCTAAAATAGGTATTGGTAGACCAGTGATGGCCCCAAAAGGATTTTTGAAAGTAGGAAATAGGTAAAGGAAGTTTAATAAATCCCATAACATTGGCATTAGAGAATGCCTGCCAAAATTATCAGTAAGTAGAAGCTATTTGTCTCTATCCCACTTGAAGCAATTGATGTTGAAGTGGAACCCATGCTTGTCCATCTATATAGTTTGCATTTCAAGTTTATCTTGATACCCTAATGTGTTATTGATCTAAGGTTTATTTGGAAATAGAGATAACTGGTTCACCGAGCGGTTCTCCATTTGTTGCGGCCACAACCACCACCCTATTAAAGCTTGCCCTGGTGAAAATTTTGAATGGGTCCCCCTAGAAGTCTAATCTTTCATCTCTCTGAATGATTTGTTTCATCCCAGTGATTTTAACTCTATGAAGAGCCAAATATTCCATTCACGAATGGTTTAAGCCCCTTAATAAATCCCTTGCATATAACCTTGTTTGAAGCCCTCCATTCATATGTTCATCGAGATCTATTTAACTCACAAAACCTCTCATCGCCTCATTATTCCCGTCATAGCTCCTTATACCGGAAATTCTCAAAACATTCATAAATCGTTCCTTTTCACTTATCACACTCAACCTTGGCACATAACACATTCATGGCTTCTGGAGCCCCATCGCAAATCTCTATCGGCCAAGCCCTGAAGCTATATATAGAGGGCATGTATGTCTCACATACCTGCTGATGATTATATACAAAAAACATATAACATTTCAGGTCCAGCCTTATGGTCAGACATGGGGTTTTCCCATACTTTCTTATGTATTCGAAAAAATGTTGAAGTTAGGTTTTACAAATGGAAATCACACAATATGGAGCCATTGGGGCTATTAAATATAACATATATATGTATCGGGTCCAGCCTAATCACATATCGCAATCGGTAGGGCCCTAGGGCTACACATATTGCAATATGCGATATGGCAGACCCGCCGATCTGATTAAACATAATACACACACACACACACACACATATATATATATCGGGTTTGCCCATCCCCATTGTAAATCGTTGTCAGCGGGATCTAGCGCTCATGCATAAGGCATGATACCATATGCCAGACCTGTCGACACTATGTGTCTGGGCTTATAAATTTTGAAATCTAGCCTTGTGGTCAAATGTGGTCTTTTCCATGTATTCCTGTGTTTTCTATGAAGTATCATGACTGAGTTTCTCAAAGGAAATCTAGCAGGGGTGATATGGCACATGATTTCCCATTGAGATGTGCAATTGTGAATCAATCACAGCATGACATTGGCTAAGCCAGGGGTATATTCTTTCACACTCACTCCTTTTGATTGCATTGTGCCTTATCATTTAAAGTTTTAGTGATGACGAGAGATGTTCTTGGGTGTTTTATCATATTTTCATTATCACTGCTAATATGAATTATCTCTACAAGCCAATTTTAATGGATCCAATAGTAGATGAAGGTAATGGATGTCCAGATGACACCTGTACTCCCCTGGTGTCGATACTGCAAAAGTGTAGTCTATAGAAAGAGGGATGAACCGCCACAATGCATAATGGAGGCATGCTCTATGTCGAAAGGGAAGCACAGTGCTAATCCACCAAGATGTCACTCCCTCCATATGAACCTTAAGGCATGCCAAATGTGGGATAATGAGCACGCCATATTCAGTTTCCTTCAATAAATTACATGGAATAATAGCCTTCCCACACAAGTGCAACAAAATGATATGCAGTCATTCCCTATCCCTCTCCTTGGAAGTAGAACGCTCCAACAAAGATGACTTTGACATGTCAACAACCTTATGGACCGTTCTCCTCTGTGTGTTCAGATCTATATAATGTAAAGAAAGGAGGTGAAAATTCAGTAAGGGGAGGGTCATTTGGAGCTATATAAGTATTACCTCCAGATAGGAGATGAAGGCTTTTTTGTTGGGCAGAACAACTTTTGTTTATTGTGAGTAAGGAAGATTGTTTGGGCCAGAGAAGAAGCCTTTTCTCAGATTGATTTCCCCCTTCTTTATATGTTAGGAATCAGGATGTTTTTGAGAGCATAAATATGAATGTGATTTGTGTTTGTGTCCATTAATGACTTACATTTTATGATTATCTTTGGTTGTTTGAATGTGATTATTCATCATAGTTAATTCATGAGCAGTCCCTGATTTGAAACTATGTTAAACATCAGTTGCAAGATTTCATTCCATAAAAGGAATGTGTATTCCTATGTGAGTGATTGGATTGCAATTTAGATTTGATGTAACCTTGTTCTTATGTGAACCAGTAATTGATTCATTTGGACTTGGGATTCATATATGATGTCTAACCTCTCTTTCATCATGCTCCTACAGGATAGATTCGGATAGCTAGAACTAGATTAGAGTAGTTGGAAGTAGTTTAGATAGGATTTAATACATAGACGTTAGATGTTTTATTTTGTTGATTTAATTGAGGTCTTCCACCCATAAGCAATCTATTAATGCATTTAATAGTTTACGAGGTCCCTTAAAACCTGTTAGAACTAGCCATTCCAAATGAAAGTAGGCCTAATTGGGGCTTGCGATCTAGTTAGTTCCCCTTGTTGGTATAGCGAACATTCACCATGTCAATAGCATGGTGACATTCTTGTCTACCTCCAAGCACAAAGGTTATGTCCCGAAATATCATCAGGAGACCATCATTGCATCTACCACCAAGCGCGACACTATCTAGTGATTAACAATACGTTATATCGTCATGGAACAAATATAGTTCTTCGACATTTACTCACTCATGAAGAGGTGGAACATGTTTTAAATGACTGCCATGCTAGGGCATGTGGTGGTCATCTTTCTGGCACATTTACTACACAGAAATTCTTGTGTGCGGACTATTACTAGCCGACCTTGTTCAAAGATTGTGTCAAGGCCATCCGGCAGTGCCATCCTTGTTAAGTGTTCACAAAGAAAATGTGCGCTCCTTTGGCCCTACTACACCTGGTTAACTCTATCATCCCTTTTTCCAAATGGGGGATAGACTTCATAACTTGCAATCTCGTTTCCTCTGCGGGACACAACTATATCATTGTAGCTGTGGACTATTTCATGAAATGGGTTGAAGCCCTTCCCACCTAATGGGCTGATGTGGAAACAACATTGTTATTCCTATTTAATTAGGTTATCTGTCACTTCAGTATACCCCACATGATCCTTACAGACCATGGGTCTCATTTCTAGAATCACATGATGTCTGACTTAACATCGCTGCTAGGTTTTCGTTAGGATCAATCATCCTCCTACTACCCCCAAGCTAATGGTCAAGTAGAGTCTGTCAATGGCGTCTTAAAGACCATGATCCATAGGTTGGTAGGAAATCATAAAACCAATTGGCATCAAAAGTTATATTTGGTGCTATGGGCATACCGAACTTCAGTAAAAACTGCCACGGGATTTACACCTTTCCAACTAGCTTACAACCTGGAAGCAATTTTACCAATAGGGTGTCAGATTCCTTCCCTACAAATAGTCATTGAACTCCTGCCCGACACTACTGCCAAAGAAGAGCGCCTGATATACCTCAATCAACTTGATGAAACCCGTCAAGATGTGGAATTGGCACTCGAGGCCCACAAGTGCTGGGTAGAAGCCCAGTATGACAAAGGGGTCAAGCCTTGGTCTTACCAAGAGGGAGATATTTCTTTTCTTTATGATAAAAAACATGACCTCTTGGGGGTAGGAACTCTTCAACCCTTATGGATAGGTCCCTATGTCGTCAAGAAAGCCCTCTCAAAAGGGGCATATGAACTTCAGGACTGGGAAGGAGTCCTGCTCGCTGAGGCTAGAAATGGGCTCTATCTGAAAAAGTATTATGCCTAGCATTGCACTGGGCATGTACTTTGTAATTTTATGTATTTATAAGTTTTTCTTCCCTTTTTGGTGTGACTGGATTGTTTTGGTATTTATTGGAGTATTTTTCTCATACATCCTTCTCACAATGCAGATGTCTTCGTTACCCTTAGCATACGTAGGATACGTAGATGATGCCAGTCATCACACACGGAACATTGCATTAGCTGCTTGGGTCATCTACACACCTAATTCAGAACTATTTTGTTCCAGAGGAGTCTTTCTGGGTACCACCACCAACAATATTGTTGAGTACATGTATGTAATTTCACTTCTCACTAAAGCGTCATCAAGGGACATCTCCAATCTTGTGGTCAGGTTAGACTCTCAGCTAGTTGTTATGCAATTGACAAATCATTATTACATTTGTAATCCAACCTTTTTACATCATTATTTAAGGGTATGACTCTTGGAATGTAAATTTTAAGTTATCACATATGAACACATTCCTAGAGAATTTAATATGCTTGTTGATTCATTAGCAAACTATGTGTTAGATTGGCATCTGCCTCATTCACTATAGAAGTATGCATGAAAAGTAAAAACTTACAGAGTTAATAATTTTACAAAAACATTTACACCATCAAAATACCAAAATTCCTGTATCTATCTATCTATCTCTATATTATATATATATATATATTTATATATAGAATCCAGTCTTTTACATCAAAATATTCCAAAACTTGGATGTTTTAAGTACAAAATGGCTACTAAGCCTAGCTGCAAACACCCATTGGCTATGCCAAAACACTTGCTAAAAAGAGCCTACTACCCCTGAAATGCTAAAACCACACTAGCTATCCTACGATGAGGAACCAAAAACCACTTAGGTACATCGACTATGTGCCGTTGCATATGGGCAGGAATCTCCCTCATAGGAAGGGGGGCACACCCATACTCAAGCCCTCAAGGTTCCTCCGAACCTTGCAAAGACTGTCATCATCACGCCCCCAACAATTAGTTGGCCTCCTCGTCTCATATGGCAGGGTTCGCCTGCAGGCCATATTGGTGCCACATTTATGTTAAACATAAAGCTTCATGTCAGTAGTTGTTCACCCATAAAAACATCACATAAACATTCAAAAGCTAAAAAATACTTGAAGTACTTTCAAAAACCATTCTCACCTTGAGGACCCAGTTGGTCCCGGGTGGCAACATCTAATCAGGGTCGCAAGCGAAGTCCATGCCCTCATAAGCATAGTCATTAATCAACACGATCTGGACACTAGAAGAAATCTTCCTCGAAGAAATGTTTGATCAGGCTTGTTAAAAATCTATGACAACAACTAGAGAACTTGCTTTTTTGGGACCATTTCTTGCTCTTAAAATAAAAAAATCGCTGCATTTTTCCCCTTCTTCGGGCTCATTAAATCTATGAAGAAGGAATGAGCAGTTATTTTACCCCTTTTTCGTTGCTCAATAAAATGAAAAAGATACCTTGAGTTTTCTTCATTTGACTCGTTAAAATTTGATGAAGGTATTGAGTTTGTCGTTGTGTCACTCACTAAAAATTTACTACGAAAAACGATTTTAGTCCATCTTCTCATACTCATAACAAAATGAGGTCAGCATCTATTGAACATAGGTTTCTCTTGATCTGGATTCAATAGATTAGCTCATGGAAAAGTAACCAATCCGGGTATACTATTAACCTTTTGTCACACCTGATTAACAACTATGACAAAGGGACCACCTTGGAGTCATTCTTTACGATATTTTCAAACTCTCTAAATATGAAAAGACCACTGAGTTTTCTCGTCTGGACTCATTAAATTAAATGGATGAGGTATATAGTTTCTCTTTTTACCATCCTTTTCAGACTCTCAAACATGAAAAGATCAACGAGTTTGCCTGTCTGGACTCATCAAACTAATCAAATAGGGCTAGAGTCACTCTTTTCGTGGTCCTTTTCAGAGCCTTAAAATATGAAAAGATTGACGAGTTTACCCATCTAGACCCACTAAACTAATCAGATGAGGAAAGTAGACAATACAACTGCATTCAGTATTATAAAGCATGGTTTGGCAGCAATCGTTCCCTTGAACATGACACTCCCTCATATAAACCTTCCTTGTGACGACCTCTCAATATGAATCCTACCATTCTATGAGTTTAGCCTAAATACCCTGATGTTCTTGCATCTCTATATCCTAACACTCTTTGGTGTTCATGAGTCTAGTGCTGCATGGTTAAAATCGTTGTCCTGCCTTCTATTGTTGAAGGGTTAACCTTTTGTTTCCTCCATCAACCCATCAAGCATATCCTTTCATCATGCCCTCTATCGTTTAGACCCAATGCTCAAAGATTCCTCAAAAAACAAATCATTCTTGTCTCGTTTCGTGTCGATTGATGTAGGACACATTATTGACTACCTTTCGACAGGTATATTCCTATCGACTTCAACACTCTATCTAGGAATACAACCCAGAAACACATTCAGTGCCTTGATACTTGCAAACATTAGTGGCAGGTCACCTTGTGTTTCATCAGGAGTTCTGATTATTGGCTCCTAGTTAAATGATTCTATGAGTGTTCGATGACAAAAACATTTTTCACACTCACTAGAATGTACTGTGCATCTTGGAGACCATCACCATTATTGGTGGCCTTCCTCGTGTCTAATAACAGTCTCAATTATTGACTGGTAATCAAATGATTTCGTGCATGTTCGACATCAACGCATATATTCACATGTATCTATCTATCTTGTTCGGTGAAGTACAAATCAAGACCTTGGGTAGAGGCTTGCATCACTCAGCCTTGCTTCCTCTCCCAAGTTGTGTATATTGTTTTTTGGAGACAACCCATCAGAATGATCCTATTATGACATCAGATCCGCATTGTGCTTATCGGTGGTCAACATCGTCATATCTCTTTTATGAGAAAATCACTTTTACATAGCTACTGAGTGTGGGAATGCCCGACTCAGGACAAGATTTTAGTTGTTTTATATATGTGTGTGTGTGTGTGTGTGTGTGTTGTATCAAGTTTCCCGTACTACCCAAAGCTCCAATCCTCTCTCTCTTTTTGTCGAAGAAGGAAAACTACAGTTAAGTAAAGTATTTCAGCAATCATTCCATCCTCTGATCTCACACTTTAGGGGGCATATGTTATCCAGTAAAATGACCCCCTCATCAGCTCAGAGGGGAAGGACATAATAGCTGAAGAAAATACCAAGATCACAAGCCTTGTTTCCACACTAACGCTGGCTAAACACTGACAACATGCTTTATAAAGCTTCTCTATAAGCCTAAGGGAGTGTTAGTGACCATACTAACTCTACTTGTTGGTTCAGGGACAGCATTAGTGGATCCTAATGAGAATCTAGAGGTCAAAGGAGTGAATTGACTCATAAATATCTCTATATTCCCTACTAAATATACTCAAAAATGCAAGGAAACATCTAAATTTCGACCTATTTGTGGGATTTCTAAATATTAATGAAGGAGACAAATGGGAAAGATCTCAAAACCATGGCAACATCATTGCTTTTACCTTAAGAGACTCATGGAGGAACTTGGAAACCCTAACTCGATTGCTACATAAGAAAATCTAGGGCTATGGTGATAGAGGTGAGATAATTTGAAAGGATAGCTTACTTGATTGTCGAGCATAGTCTCAAATATAAGCATAAGAAGTTGGTAAGAAGGGGGAGAGAGAGAGGAGTTGGAGGGGTAAGGGAAGGCTTATCCATCACATGGTTGTAATCACTCTTCCAACATTAATATAAAATTGCAGCTGTACTGTCTACTTCGTGGTGTTGGTACTATCATTCTTTTAGTTGTTTGTCCAATACCTTTTCGCATGAGTATATTAGTTATGTGTAACTAGATGTATTTTATATATTCATGTATTAGTTATCAAGGTTTTAGTGCTTAACAAAGGTTTCAGTGCTTAAGGCCAATATTAACCTCTTAACCTCTTACCCTTTGTTCTTGACTGTGGTTAAGGTTCTAGATCAATTTCTGATCACTCCTCCCCATTGAGAATCTTTTGGACCCCAAAAGTATGATATACTAATCTGCATAGTAGATGAGAGTACAACACCCTCTTCTTTCAGCCTCCATAAACTTGCCTTGCATGGCTAGTGCCTCTGAACCATAACTTGAAGGTAGTCAACACTTTCCTTCCTGGATGCACTTGTTCTCATGTTAAAAATTGTCTTCCCTGAATTCATTCAAAACTTTTGCTAAGAAGGTTATAGAAATTAGTTGAACATCTCTTCCTTGATCATTGATCCAAGGTGGCTCGAACAAATGTGAGATTACATCTTCTTAACATAAATTTACACTTGTACCAATTATAGTATGTTTTACTGACATGTTGTCAAAAACAACATATACTCTTGCTTCATCAAAGAGACAGATTTCACATCATGTGAATCATCATCATGTCTTCACATCTTGTATAAAAATGATTGATTGAATAACAAGCTAACAAAAAACATGCCTTTACAAACAATTGACCATTCAAGTCAAGCATGTACAAAAAGAACTTAAGGATTCTTTTTCAAAGTAGAAATAATTCCACCTCTTGTGAAACACTTCATCATTATCTCCTTTTTCAGAATAAATCAAGTTTTCCAAGTCAACATGATGTTACATGCATGTTTTAAATAAATCCATCGACCATCAAGTTAATTACACATACATGTTCAAGTACAAGGAAATTATCAACATCCCTGTGTTCATACATACCATTCTCATGCTTCTATTCAATCATTTAACTTTCTCCTAAGCACACTATACTTACAAAGATGAAATGGATATAGTTTTTCTACAATAAAGTGAGTTTATATACTCAACTTTTCCATTCACCTTTTTGGTAAAACCCTGCAACTTGCATCTCATTAGCAAAGAAATGCATCAAATCAAAAGACATGCAAACTTAATTGGATAAGAAATCTAACCATTTCTTACCAATCCATATCAAAGGTGCTACCTTTGTCTGCACATTGACATCAACTTGTGAATCATCATGCAACACATCAATTATGGAAACTTCCTTTCCATTCTTACCATTATCTCTTTTCACATTCTTCAAATATTTTGGAAGAATTGTTGGATTTAGAGTCCAACATTTTTCAGCAATATGTCCTTTCTTATGGCAGTAAGTGCAACACATGTGCATCTTCTTAACAGCATGATTTTCTTTGTCTAGTGGACCTTTGGCTTCTTGCCTCCTTTTCTTCAAAAGTTTCCTGTATGTGGCCATTTTCTTCGAACATCTAGAAACACTATGGTTATCCAAACCAAAAAATGAACATGAAATTCTTTTACAATTATTATGTGCAAATTTACCATGCTTGATATAATCAAAAGAAATATGATTGAAATTAGATTTATACCTTTCTCTTTCACCTTTGTTACCTTCATGAGGAGGTGAATTGAACGAAGAAGTGGCTCCCTTTGGAACACCATCAATCTCTTTAACGATCTTAGGGCTTTCACAACTCTCTGGTTTAAGTGCATGCTTATGAACACCTTCTTCTTTCAAAGTATGTTTCAAACTATTCCATTCCCCAAGAATACAATCTTTACAAACTTGAGGTAAAGAACCTAACACGAAACTCCTTCTAGGAACTGTTTCACTTTCCTTCATGGCTACTTTGGAACTTTCCTCATAAGATTTTCCATATCCAAGACCCAAATACTTAGGCCTTTCCTCAACCATTATTGGCTCAACAATGCCCTATCAATTTTTTCCCAATCCGTTTCCTTCATAGCCCATTTTTGACATCAACTTGGACCCTATGCCTCTTGTATTTTTTTGAAAAGAACCAACATAAACATTCTTAGAGGAAATTGAAGACAAACTAGGATTGTTTACCTCTTTTTCAAGTTAATACTTGACTAAGGCTTCTTTGGAAACAAGAAGTGTTGTCTCCATCTCATGCATCCTTTCCAGGTTCATATTTACAATATGAAGTTGTCTCTCCATTTCCTGCAATTTGTCAGAAAGCTACTGCTTCTCTTCCTTCATGGAATTCAACTTTTCTCAAAGTTTGTTGCTCTTCCTTTCATCCTCATACATTTCTCTAACCATATCCATCATGATGAACAAGTCTTGCTTCATGTCTTCATTAAAGAATATTGTGGAGGAGAACTCACTTGTAGAAGTTGTCATTATAGAAATGAACAAAAGAACTTCAACAAAATTCACAAAGAGCTTATTCAAGCAGCCTTTTGCAAACAAACCTTCTTGTGTTTCAACTTTTTCTTTAAGGTCCTTGGGGTAAGGAGAATGCCTTCACCCCTTCTTCCTTCTTTTCCTCTCCTAGACTTAGCTATCAGTAGCTTTCCCTTCACCTTTGCAAACTCAAACAATAGTTAGTTTACAACAATCAAACAGTCAAATCCTTTACTGTTTAAACACCTTTCAAGTGAAACAAGCAATATATTGCTCTGTCATTCAAGCAGATAGCTCTGATACCACCTAGTCTGAAATGAGGGTTTAACATCTTGTTATACTTACAAGAGCCTCCCACTCCAAATATTAACAAAAATATGATCTAGCTTATGTTGAAAATTGCAGAACTAAGTAATTGAAATAGGTGTATGTCTTGTTTGTTTTTAACTGTTTTAGTGCTTATTTGTTCATGCTGATATTGAACACATATAATAGTAAATAATGCAGTGAATAAGCAACACACACATAACAGTAATATAACCTAGGATTTCACCTTAATATCATGGGCTATGTCTCCTTCAGCTCTTGTCAACTTGACTTGGCTCTTTGGGATTATGGTAAGGCTTCTTTTACAAGTTCCACACTTAACTCCAAGGGTTTTTGAATTGAACCAATGGGCTTAGAATACTATCTATATCCCTGGCTGTCCTCACTCTGTAAATAGATCTAAGCTTCCTTGGAATTGATTCCTTCAATTAGTACACTGAGTTGACTTGAGCTTATGGATGGCACTAACTCCCTCAGAATTCTTCAACTGTCTCTGGAACTTCTTCTTCTGTCTCCAACAACATATCAGACACCTACAACAAACTGATCATTTGATCATTTTCTACCTAAAACTTCCCTGTAGCTTCTTTCCCCTTAGAAGTCTTCAGATGCTTCTGCAAATCCCTGCAATGGATTCAGAAAGCTCATTACAGTCACAATTGACTGTTGGATCACTGAGAATAATCTCTGGTAGCTCCTACAACTTCCTCCAACCTCTGGTGGCTTTGAAGTCCAAAATCAATATTATTGGATATAATTTTCCATTAAGATGACTTCTTCAACTTATAAGGATCATTCCATCAGCTTCAAAAGGCTCTATTTAGTCTAGCAAGCCTCTTATCTCACTCTCTCTAAGTTTCTCTAACTCTTGGGCTCTACCTTTGTATCTCAGGCTCTGCCTCTATTTTTCTGGACTCCCCCTTGTAAAACAACTCTGTGAGTGCTTTTATGTGGTATCTTGTTGGGCATGGAATCCCCCCACGACATGTTTTGGGGCTCAAAGCCCAAGTTTTGAGTAACATTATTGTAAAGCTCGGGCATAAAATGTATGTTAGAGTCATAGGCTTGTCCGCCCTAAGTTTGAATGTAATGTCGGCCTACCCATGGTTTGTGGACCATGGGATTGTATAAAAATAGTGAGGCTCTAATTTGGAAAGAGAATCAGGAGAATATAGAATCTAATGGATAGAATGAGATAGCAAAGCATGAAAGAAAAGTCTATGTGTGTCTTGGGTTAAGAGGCTCTACAACTGAGTGCGCAGAGGCCTAGTAGAGTCCACAGTTGAGTGCGTGGACCCCTATAGCTGAGTGCAAAGGGTAGAGTCGAGTTTGTAATGAGAGAAAATATTAATAAATAAATGTTTTGTTACCAATTCTGTGCATCGGTTCTGAGTTATTACATGTTTGATGTCAGTTGCAATTATACTATTTATTTACTATGTGCACTTGTATGAATTGTGAACATTGTTATGTACAATTAAAAGCATACAAATAAGCTAAGTAATCAATTAATATCAGGTTACTAGTAAGGACTTGGGTAATAACACTATTTCACCCCCAAATAGGGCTACGCAAAGGCAACATCTTAGGTTGCGAGGTACAAGGAAATGCATGTAGCATCGAGCGCAACCGCAGACCACTTGAACCCATCGGACATCCCCAGGGTGTAGAAACCTAGTTCTATCACCCTCCCATACTACCTCGAGTGAGACCTCAGTCCATGCTCCACAGATTATTGTCCAAAGGGCCAGTAGTACCGAGATTTGTTTGGCTAAATCACCTCCAAACCTAGGTCAACAACCCAACAAATGGTTCTGTTGCCAGGACCAGGACCTACATAAGGGATGTCTGATGTCGTTTCACTGGAATCTGACGAAGAAAGAAATTGAAGGGTGGTTGGATAGAAAGATGACGAGTTCGCAGCACAGAAAAATAGGAATCTACGAGTATTAAAGGAACAGTGGTTAGAGCGCTACTTATATATGGAAATCCACGAAATTTTCTTTGCATCCTTCCCTTCTAAGTTGTATGAGTGGATCGCGAAGCTAGCAAATAGTCAGGGAAGGTGTAGGCTCCACGAACTGATTGTGTGGACTCTAGAAGTGGTGTGCAGACTAGAAGCATCAAAAGATAAGATCATGCGTGCTGTCGACCATTGGCTCCATTGACTTATAGGAGGATTTATCACCAAGTTCGCGGTAGACACAATAGTCAACTACAGCAAGGCAGAACGGTGCTTCCTCAGAGGACCATGAGGTAAGTACATTAAATATTTGAACACTTGGATTAAAATGCTACTGTGTGAAAAGTGGATTATTTGAATAAATTGATGTTTGGGGCTACGTGAAGTGGGAGGATCTATAGAAATGAAGGTAGCATAGAGATAGAAAATAGCCCCTTGATTTCACCTCGGCGGGAAAGTGAGGAAGAGCTCGTGAAAGTTTCACCAAAAAGTGCGATCAGTCTAATAAGGTAGTGAATTTCCCGCATACCACCCCCACCTACACCACCACTGGTTTCACCATCTTCACCTCCACTTGCACCACCACCATAGTTCAATATGGCAAGCACGATAAAATTTCCAGTATTTAGAGGAGTATGGAACAAAGATCTGGACTAATTTTGGTTCATGGTAAAAGCTATATGGGAAGCACAAGAAGTTGTAGATGACAATATAAAGAAGGCAACACTGGTAAGCATGTTGCAAGATCACACACTAACATGGTACATTAAGCATTCTAATGACCATCCAAACACGGGGATTGCAGATATCTAGGCTTCACTAAACAGGGAATTTAGCAGGCCAAAATCAGAGACACAATCAATTATCAGGTTTAAGGAAATCACGATGCTTCCAGGAAAGACCCCATGGGATATAGATCAGACAATGAAGAGTAGGATTCGCGAAGCCAACATGACCTTGATGGATGGAAAACACTGTGGATGGTTTGTAGCGTCACTAACACCACATTTAAGGACGACGTTGTCACAACAGAAGTTATCCACCTAGGCCGAAGCTTTGGAGATTGCAATGAGACTGCACAAGACCCCAATACAATATCCTAGCCTGGGAGTCCAACAAATCCACGCGCAACTGTAAAATTTGTGTCTTGAAATGTAGAGTTTGATACAAGACCAAATAACTTGCCCAGAAGCGCGTGAGGAGGTATGGTGCATAAAATGCAAGGGCCAGGGGCATGACAAGGACCATTGTCTAGTCTTCGTGAGCTACTTGGTGGCAGAAGGGCCAATTCCATGGAGACTAGAGGCATAAGCAGGGTCGAGCGCGGTGCCTACATTATGGTGCACGATTTATTAGATAGGAGGAAAGCATGCTACAGATAACTGTCACCTATTATAGAAGAATACATAGACGTCCCAGCAATTGTTTTGTAATTTTTGCATGTCGATAGGCCATGATGAGCAAACCTACAGAAGCTATGAGCTAATGATGGATTGGACCCTTGCCTACAGAGTGCAGACTGAAACATTAGCCCTCGATCCAAGTGCAGGAATGGCGTGCACTATATTTCAAGGACGCTGGGGAGGTCAAGGTGGAATGGGACCAGGAAGGGGTCACGGACATTTGATTTGTTACAATTACAGAGGGACAAGGCATTATGCCCGCGATTGTACAAATTTGATGAGAGAATCATGTTTATATTGTACTCAGTTTGATCATAAGATGGAGGACTGCCCTACACTAATAGCGAGGCCGCGTAATAAAGGGATACTCTAGCCTTCCCCAACTCAGAATTTCCAAATGATGAGGTCTAAGCCATGCGAAGAGGACCCTAATGTAAACATCGTGCTCTGAAGCGATATCATGACAGGAGATGAAAAAGGTAAGAAACCTAAAGAAAGTGCATGGGTCCGCAAGGTTCCTACAAAGTAACCTAAATTTGATTTGGAGCACATGAAGGAGAAATTCATGGAAACTAAGAAGAGCTTCACGAAGGCTTCCACTTTAGGTAGTAAGGATCAACTAGAGCCGGAGATGGATCCTTCAATGCTCACTACCTTTCTAGACACATGTAGGAAGTTGTTGTGTGACAGTAGGGCTATGAAGGGACTGCAGGAGCTTATCACTAATTGTGTTGGGTTGGGAGAACCGTGCATAGTCCAGAAGCTCAGAAAGCATAGATCACAAACAGGAAGGGAAATGAGATTGATTGCACAAATCGGAGAGTATGAAATGGATCAAGTAATTTTGGATCTAGGATCAGATGCAAATGTGTTGTTGAAGCAGACATAGGAGCATATGGGTAGGCCCACATTGTAATGGCCCCCTATTCAATTGTGAATGGCGAACTAGTAGAATATCCTACTGATGGGAATATTGTAGGGAATAATGGTAGAAATTGAAGGTGCGAGCGCGCTTGTAGATTTCAAAGTGATAGATATTGTTGATGACAAAAATCCCTATCCCGCTACTGGGAATCAATTAGGATACTGATATATGGAGTGATAAATCTAAAGAAGCGCAAAATGATTTTAGAGAAAAAGTCACTGCGCATAGTGGTACTTTTAGACCTTGTGGAAGGATCGTGCTACACAGAGCCAGTGCGCGACAACAAAAGTGACGATGAGCTAGATTGTATCTACAATATAACTGATTGGGAATAGGATTGAGTGAATCCTATAGTGGATGGCCGAATTTCATGGGAGCACGAAAGCTCATGCACATCAAATTCAGATGAGGAAACAAAATGATGGCAAAACCGGTTACACGAGGTAACCACGCTCAATTGCAACATGATGGTAAGATCATTGTGTTGCATGACAACAGAGGTAAGGGATTTGTCTATGTATGACAAGTTTATTGTGGTGGATGAAATCCTAAACAAATTTGAAAGCACAGTGCCATAATAGCAGCGGTTTGATGCTCTGAAATGGGCACTGCGTGCTACACCCACAAGGTGGTGGGGTACGCATCAGAGAAGCTGTGAGGACTGGCACGGATGCAGAAGGATGATGCACCTACGATTCGGGAAACCACAGATGTGGCTAGCAGACAAGTATGATGGACAAGATGATCCACATACATACCTCGCGAAATGGACCAAGGTCTATGGGGAAGAGCCACAACCTAAATGAGTGTATTTTTTCTATCATACCCTGGATGTCATACCCATGAATTGGTATACTAAGACAAAGCTCCGTCATGGTATGAGCGAATGGGATATCTTGTGTGACGGATTTCTATTAACTTTCACATTTGAATATCATTGGTGGGATATTGTTGACGATGCACTACAAGTAGTAAACGAAGCTATCTTCAAAATATCCCAGGAGCTAATGGAAGTGCTTCAACCAAAATGGGCGACACAGCTGAGCTGTGTGCTGGAGTGTTATAATGTAAATATTGAGGAGGATGATGAGGACCCACAAAATATTAACATTCCAGAACGGAAGGCTATCGTGAGGTTTGAGGACCATTGATTGAGGATCCCGATATCACTGCGCCACTAAAAACGAAGCAGATAAACATTGGAATGGAGGTGGAACCAAAGTATGCAATGCTTGGAGACTATTGGGATGATGCCACGGTGGATAAGGTCACTGAGTTACTCTCTGAATAACAAGACTTGTTCCCGACCAAAATTACGGATTTAAAAGGGATCGTTGGCAACTTAGGGATGATGAAGATCACCCTAAACCCCGACGCAAAGCCGGTTAAGCAGAGGCCTTACCACTTGAATCCAAAATATAAGGAAAAAATCCACAAAGAATTAGACAAAATGCTCATCGCCAGAATTATTAAGCTAGTGGAAGAATCCATCTGGGTGAGTCCTATGCTAGTGTAGGAGAAGAAGCAAAAGAGCGAAATAAGAATATGCATGGACCTCAAGAAGCTGGAATGATGTCTGTTTACATGACCCATTCTCAACACCGTTCACAAATGAAGTATTGAAAAATGTTGGCAGCCAGGAAGCATACTTGTTCATGGATGGGTTCTCAAGGTACCATTAGATCAAGATCGTGCCAGTAGACAAAAGCAAAATGATCTTCGTAATGGAATGGAGCTGCTTTCAATACATCGTTATGCCATTTGGATTGAAGAACACATCATCCATCTTTTTTCGCATTGTTGTTACTGCATTCAAAGAATACATCCACAAGTTCTTGGAGTTCTATCTGGATGATTAGACTATCTTTGGATTAGTTAAGCACCATGTAGCAAGATTACGCTTAATGTTGGATACTTGTCGATGACACCAGATTTCCCTAAACCTTAAGAAGTGCACATTCCTCATTCCCTTCATAAACCTGTTGGGGCATGTGGTCTGCAAACAGGGACTGATGGTGGACCCTGTGAATATTGTCGTTATTATAAATTTGGAAGCACTGCAAAGTGTTAAATAGTCGTGCACTACCTTGGGAGACACTGTATACTACAGAAATTTTATCAAAATTTATGCCCAAATCACCACGCCGATGGAGAAACTATTGAAAAAGGATGTTACATTTTACTAGAATGACGATTGCATGAAAATTTTGGATGTCTTGAAGGGTAAATTGGCCTCCACGCCAATCCTAGTCTTCCCAAAATGGGATGTGGAGTTTCATCTCCACGTTGATGTGTTGTGTATCGCGTTGGGAGCGGTACTCACATAGGATGACAAGGAAGGCTTGGATCACCCTATCACATTTGTAAGCTAGTGGTTGTCTAAAGCAGAGAAGAACTATTGCACCACCGAGTGCGAGGGGTTGGCGATGGTGTACGTGCTCCAAAAATACCAACACTATTTGCTCAGAGGACATTTCAAGATGTATACCAACCATTCCGCACTGAAATTCTTGGTCAATAAGCCTATGTTTGGGGGATGCATATGCAGGTGACTCTTATTGTTCTAGGAATATGATTTTGAGGTCGTAGTAAAGTCGAGATGCCTAATTGTAGGACCGGATCATCTATCGTGCATTGAGATAGGCGAGGAACCCATTAATCTGGAGGAAGGATTACCTGATGCACAGCTCTTTGCAGTGTGTGTCATGGATGGGCACTTTGAAGATATAATCCATTTTTCGACAATAGGACTACGCCAAAGGAATACTCCTTCCAACAAAACAAGGAATTGGTGGTGTGCACAGTGGATTTTTCTGTCATCGCGGGGCACCTATACAAAATGGGAAATGATGAGATATTGCGAAGATACATACCTAAATTTGAACGAAGTCAGATCATCGCGGAAGCACATGGGGATGCTATAGGAGAACACTATGCAAGATGAGAAACTGCACAAAATATTCTCTAAGCAGGGTTGTGATGGCCAGCCCTACACCAGGATTCGAAAGCACACTGTAAGGCCTGCGATATATGTCAAAGGACTGGAAAACCATCGTGAAGGGACGAGATGCCATTAAATCCACAAATGACACTACAACCATTCAAAAAATGGGTAATCAACTTTGTGGGACTGATCAAACCTCAGGGAAAGACCGGTGCGCGCTACATCATCACCGCAATGGCGTATCTGACACGATGGTAGAAGCGCAGCCATTCAAAGACTGCATGACCACTACGGCTACGAATTTTTTGTTCAAAAATTTGTTGACCCAATTTGGCTATCCAAAAATCTTAATGAGTGATTGCGGAACACATTTCTTGAACGAAACTATCAGCACACTTACAGAAAAATTCTAGGTGTATCATCAGAAAACTACACTGTACCACCCACAAGCCAATGGGACTGTAAAAGCTTTCAACAAAATACTAGAGACTACGCTGCCCAAAGTGTGCAACATGCAGTGAAATGATTGGGACCTATGTGTACCTACCGTGCTATGGGCTTACAAGACAACATGCAAGAAACTGACGGGACAGACACCTTTCCGGTTAGTTTATGGCATAGAAGCTATCATTCCGATGGAAAATATCATACATAGTCTATGAATAGTAGTGCTCACAGGGATCAAAGACCGCAAAGCTTTGGAGGAAAGGCTCACACAATTAGAAGAACTTGAGGAAGAACTATTTTTGGCTAGATTTCATTAGTAGGTACAAAAGTAGCATGAAAAATCTTGGCATGACTACCATATCAAGTTGCACACCATCAAGATAAATGACTTAGTGTTTATGTATGACAGTAAGTTTGAAAAATTTCTGGGACAATTCAAAATGCATTGGCTAGGACCATACATGGTTAAGGAGGTCACAGATGGAGGCACAGTCTAGCTAGTCAAACTAAATGGAGAACCTTTCCCATGAAAAGTAAATGGAAGCTGCTTGAAGCCCTACATGGGTGGGCTGACTATCTGACTAACTACCCAAAGCATAGTCTTCACAACCCGAGGAGCCAGACAAAGGCACAGGACTATAAACATACACAATAGATGTCGATTCAGATGTAAGGACATAATTTAGATATAGAGGTCTCAGAAGAACAGATGCAGTAGCTTAGTGCGTTGGGGACATCAAAACCATTGGAGACCAGCTGGAGGGACTCTGTGCCAAGACCACCATGCCAACTGAGTGACTCGAGGGTGAGTCACAATTTTTGTGTTGGGGGGCTATTGGGCATGGAATCTCCCCACAGCATGTTTTGGGGCTCAAAACCCAAGTTTTCAGTGATATTATTGTAAAACTTCGCAAATTACGAGCGCAAAATGTATATTAGAGTCATAGGGTTGTCTACCCTAAGTTTGAATGTAATGTTGGCCTACCCATGGTCCATGGACCATTGGATTGTATAAAAAGAGCGAGGCTCTAAGTTGTAAAGAGAATAAGGAGAATATAGAATCTAATGGATAGAATGAGATAGCAAAGCATAGAAGAAAAGTCTAAGTGTGTCTCGGGTCATAGTAGTAGGAAGAGACCCTGTAGCTTAGTGTGTAGAGGCCTAGTAGAGTCTGCAGCTGAGTGCATAAACCCCTGCAGTTGAGTGCACAGGGTAGAGTTGAGTCTATAACCAGAGAAGAGATTAATAAATAAAGGTTTTGTTACCAATTCTGTGCATCTGTTCTAAGTTATTACATGTTTGATTTCAGTTGCAATTATATTGTTTATTTACTATGTGCACTTGTATGAATTATGAATATTCTTAAGTACAATTGAATGCATACAAATAAGCTAAGTAATCAATTAATATCAGGTCACTAGTAAGGACTTGGGTAATAACATTGTTCGGCCCCCGAGTAGGGTTGTGCGAAGGCAGCATCTCAGGCTGCAAGGTACAGGAAAGTGCAGGTAGCATCAAGCCAACCGTGGACCACTTGAACCCGTCAGACATCCCCAATGTGCAGAAACCTGGTTCTAGCACCCTCCCATACTACTTCAGGTGAGACCTCAGTCTGCACTCCACGAACTATTTCCAAAAGGGACAGTAGTATCGAGATTTGTTTGGCTAAATCACCTCTGAACCTGGGTCAGGCCCCAACAAGCCAACATATCTCCACCTATTAGCAACTACACCTAATTTCAAATAAACTTAGCACATCTACTAAACTTTAGGCACTCCATCAGGCTAACCATTAGAAGTAGCAATTAGCATTACCGTAACTGTTGGGCACACATATGTAAGATATAATCCTGGCAATTATGGACAATCCTCCATAGATCTTTCGTGATCAGGTTAATCTTGAGCCATTGATCTGTCCCGTCCATCCAACGGCTATCACGTCGTCCACTGGTCAACTTTTCTGGATGATCTCCACCATTGATGTGACCCTACTCAATCCAACGAACATCGCTCAATCTTGTGTAGATTTCATGCACAAATGATATCTAACCGAGGGCATGTGAGAAAAGCAGTTTTTCTCTACTATGTGTCGATTGCTGAGTGGAATCACGTGCTCTTGATAGATTAGATCTTCTAGCCTTTCACCCACGTGATATATCGTTTACCACTTGAACAAATACTTCCCACGTGCTTAATTCAGAATTTAAAGAAAAGGCACTTTATAAAGGTTTTTTTGCTTAACAAAGGTGTTACACAGTAATTTTTCATCGTTGGTCACCATCCCTATTACCCTTGTTTTCGTACATTGGAGGATACATTTCGAGACCTGTGAGCAGTGACATAACCTAAAAACATTTGCATTATGTTCCCCTAAGTATGTACTTCATGTTCCCTGAAGACACCTTCTGCAAATTATCCCTGAAAAGTTTTTCCATTGGCGCAGGTACACAGTGTCTTACCCGTGCCAATGACTCAGATCCTCAAAAGGGGGCGCGCCCATTGGCGCTCTGTCCTAGAGCAACACCCACGCCAACTAAGTTTAGTAATGATTTTTGGCCAGCGCGCACCCATATGTTTTTTCCTCTCTTTTATGAAGTTCCTTGAGGGAAAAATCTACAAGATAGAGGTCGAGAGTCATTGTTTATCCATGACAACTATCCTCAATAGCTTTTCAGGATAATGCCAATCCACAATGGGCGTCCTGGTACATTGTATTTTCCTCCCTTCTCCATCTATAAAAGCCTGTCCTCATGCATTTGACAAGCTAGTTTTTGTAAGTGCTGAAGTAATACTAGAGTGATAGTAAGAATTTTGGAGCATAGGGAGGTTATGCTGCCGGAATCCTGAGAGAGAGAAGGTCTTGTGCAAGGCATACATAGCTGCTTGCCCAGCCAGAGAATAGGTTCAACGTCAGAACCTTGGTTGTATCTTTCTTTGCTTTTATTCATTAATAGACGACTTTCATTATGGTTCCACTCCTATTGTCTTTATAATGATGATTGAGTTATATCTTTTCTGACTGATATATAGTTGCATCTATTGGATTTTATGCTTGTATTTGTGTCGTTCTTTGCATGTGCAGGTGTCCATTCACAAGGATCGTGGGGATTGTGATCAGTCAGAGAAAAGGAATGGGAGCAACAATTCTTCTACAAGTACTAGCGTTGGAATCCAGGTAGGCCATCATCATCGATATTTGATTCGCAATTAGGAACCTGCGTGTTAGCGTTGTGTGATTGTTGCTAGACCCCATTTGGGATAGTGGGATCGCCTCTGTCCGTAGAGGGGATTTACTTGTTCAACAATTTGGCGACTCCGCTGGGGATAAGCTTGTTGTTTGATTTTGTTGTTTGATTTGTAAACTTTGGACGGAGCCTGAAGTACGGCCAGATAGCCTTCGAAACACTATTGCTTTGCAGTAGTGAAGTAGATCAAAGCCACTTCAGTCAATCTCCGGTTTGGTTTACGAACTGAACAATTCCGAGTTTGTCTTGCATGTTAGTTTTTCTCTTGTTTGCTTGCTTGGATAGCTTTCTGGGTTAAATTTCTTGCTATTTCTTGCTTCCTGGCCTTCCTAGATACTGTAAACCAAGCTTTGGACTATCTATTTTGTTTTTTTACTTGGCAAACTTTATTAGCGTGGTTTTTCCTCTGACAGTCACGCCAGTTGGTGCATGTTTCTAATTGCCAACCCGCGCCAATCCCTTTATAGCGCGAGTTTCAGTCTGACAGTCGCGCCAGACTTGTTAACCTTTTCAATTAGCTTGTTTGCCAGCCTTCTGAGCTTGGATTTGTATCTTGCTATATCATTTGCAGCTTCTGGAAGTGTGTTGGACCTTTGTGTGACTGGTTATTATTTTTTATCCTTCAGTTGTTTGCTTATCTCTATCAATTTTGTATCTTATCCCTAGTGGCTTTGCGTGTCGAGCCTTCTGTGGGAAATTATGGTTTGATGATCCAGTCAACTGTTTGGTTGTTTTCCGCACTCATCTAGTGGTTGTGCAAGTTTGGTATTGTATGCTTCGAGTGATTCACTTCTAGCTTGTTTGCATTTACTCTTTTGAGAAATTCTTAATTTGATTTTCTATGACCATTACTTGAAGGTTTGTCTCAGTTTCTTCACAATTTTGCATCTTTTTGCTTTTGTTTTTGCAAAAAAAATTCCCCCTCATTCGCCGGGGGGGGCTAAATTGGGTATGAGTGTTAATCGCCTTTGAGTATTTTTATTTTTTAATCTTTGGAAATCTCACCCAATTTTCTTGATTTGCACTTGACTGGTTCTTAGATTACATTAGAATCATCTTGTGTTTGAGAATTCTCTTGCATAGATCACACATGCATAATTAGAATTCTCATTTGTGCATAGATTACATTTGCACACTTTTCAAGTGAATTGTGCATAGATCACCTTTGCCTTTCTCCTTTGAATTCCCTTTTGTCTTGTTGAGCTTAAATCACATAGCTCACTCTCAAAATTCATTTTAAGTTCTTTGTGCCATTGAAAAGAAAATCAAACTAACATCTTTTGCGTTCAATAGTTAAAAAGGAACAAAACATTTCGTTGATTTGTATTTTCAAAAGAAAAGTTTCGTTTCCTTGCCATTAGCTGCATTAGATTGTTTGATTGCTTGTGTTCATTTAGTGTGATCGAAAAATTCCTAACCTTCTCATAGTTAGAATTCATCGAACCAGAATGGTATTCTTTGGCATGTAGTTTGCATTTAAGTGATTGTGAGAGATCATACGGTAGGACCTGAAACCGAAACATAATTGAAGATAAACTGTAAAATAAACTGAACGAACCTAACAACGCATTGGAACATAACGCACATATTCTAGAGGTCTAGGTTAGAGACGTGTTCCGGCATCTTTAAACCTGGTAGCTTACCGTTGAGTGGTTGGGTGATTCCTCCACGGTGAAACGATAGGTGCCAGTACGGATTGTGCTCCCACGTACCTTTGCATATATATTGGGAGACCCCTATAGGCTTGCAACCTTTTATCCATAGGAAGCCAAGTCTGCCGCCTTACAAGCCGTAATG
>APFE030056355.1:2033-22139 GCA_000404065.3 Pinus taeda | reverse complement strand
GTTCGAGGTGGACGTAGCCCAAACTGGGTGAACCACGTATATCTGTGTCTCTCTTGTTTTGTGCGTTTTCTATGTTTATATTTCTGCAATATTTTATGTGTTCCATTGCTCCGTAATATATAATTTTCTAACATTATGGAAACTTCCTTTCCATTCTTGTCATTCTCTCTTCCCACCTTCTTCAAATTTCGTGGAAGCATTCTTGGATTCAGATTCCAACACCTTTCAGCAATATGTCCTTGCTTATGGCAGTAAGTGCAACACATGTGCATCTTCTTAACCGCATGATTTTCCTTGTCCAGTGGACCTTTGGCTTCTTTCCTCGTTTTCTTCAAAAGTTTCCTATATGTGGCCATTCTCTTCCAACATCTAGAAACAATATGGTTATCCAAACCATAAAAGGAACATGAAATTCTTTTCTAATGCTTATGTGGAAATTTCCCAGGCTATACATAATCAAAAGAAATATGATTGAAATCATATTTATACCTTTCTCTTTCACCTTTGTTACCTTCATGAGGAGGTGAATCGAATGAAGAAGTGGCTCCCTTTGGAACACCATCAATATCTTCAATGCCTTTAGAGCTTTCACAACTCTATGGTTCAAGTGCATGCTTATGAACACCTTCTTCTTGCAAAGTATGTTTCAAACTATTGCACTCCCAAAGAATACAATCTTTACAAACTTGAGGTAGAGAACCTGACATGAAACTCCTTCTAGGAGCTATTTCACTTACCTTCATGGCTGCTTTGGGACTTTCTTCATAAGATTGTCCATAGACAAGACCCAAATACTTAGGCCTTTAATCAACTATTATTGGCTAAAAAATTCCCTGTGTATTTTTGCCCAATCCTTTTCCTTCATAGCCCATTTTTTACATCAACTTGGACCCTATACCTCTTGTACATTTTTCAAAAGAACCAACATAAACATTCTTAGAGGAAATTAAAGACAAACTAGGATTGTTTACCTCTTCTTCAAGATGATACTTGACTAAGGCTTATTTGGCAATAAGGAGCTATGTCTTCATCTCATGCATCCTTTCCAGGTTCATATTTGTAAGATGAAGTTGGCCCTCCATTTCCTGCAATTTGTCAGAAAGCTACTACTTCTCTTCCTTCATGGAATTCAACTGCTCTCGATTTTTTTGCTCTTCCTTTCATCCTCATAAATTCCTCTCACCATATCCATCATGATGAACAAGTCTTGCTTCATGTAATCATCAAAGAAACTTGTGAAGGAGTAGAACTCACTTGTAGAAGTTGTCATTATAGAAATGAACAAAAGAACTTCAACAAAATTCACAAAGAGCTTATTCAAGAAGCCTTTTGCAAACAAACCTTCTTGTGTTTCAAGGATTTCTTTTAGGTCCTTGGGGTAAGGAGAATGCCTTCAACCCTTATTCCTTCTTGTCCTCTCCTGGACTTAACTATCAGTAGCTTTCACTTCACCTTTGCAAACTCAAACAATAGTCATTTTAACACAATCAAACAGTCAAAACCTTTGTACTGTTTAAACACGTTTCAAGTCAAACAAGAAATTTATTGCTCTATCATTCAAGTAGCTAGCTCTAATACCACCTTATCTTAAATGAGGGTTTAAAATCTTGTTATACTTACAAGAACCTCCCACTCCAAAGCTTAACAAAAATATGATCTAGCTTATGTTGATAATTGCGGAATTAAGTACTTGAAATAGGTGTATATCTTGTTTGTTTTTAATTGTTTTGGTGCTTATTTGATCATGTTGATATTGAACACATATAATAGTAAATAATGCAAAAAATAAGCAACACACACATAACAAAAATATAATCTAGGAGTTCACCCTAATATCATGGGCTACATATCCTTGAGCTCTTGTCAACTTGACTTGGCTCTTTGGGATTATGGTAAGGCTTCTTTTACAAGTTCCACACTTAACTCCAAAGGTTTCAATGGGTTTAGAATACCATCTATATCCCTGGCTATCCTCACTCTGAGCTTCCTTGGACATGATTCCTTCAATCAATACACTGAGATGACTTGAGCTTCCGAATGGCACTAACTCCCTCAGAATTCTTCAACTGCCACTTGAACTTCTTCTTTTGTCTCCAGCAACATATGAGACACCTACAACAGACTGATTGTTTGATCATTTGCTGCCTAAAACTTCCCTGTAGCTTCTTGGAACTTATAAGTCTTCAGATTCTTTTTCAAATCCCTGCAATGGATTCAAAAAGCTCATTACAGTTAGAATTGACTATTGGATCATTGAGAATGAGCTCTAGTAGCTCCTGTAACTGCCTCCAACCTCTAGTGGCTTTGAACTCTAGAATAAATCTTCTTGGATGGAATTTTCCATGAATATGAATTCTTTATCATCTATGGATCATTCTATCAGCTTCAGAAGGCTCTATTGACTCTAGCAAGCCTCTTATTTCACTCTCTCTGAGTTTCTCTAACTCTCGGGCTCTGCCTCTGTCTCTCGGGCTCTGCTTCTATTTTTCTAGACCCCCCTGTAAAAGTACTACTTGAGTGCTTTTATATGGTATCTACACCAATATTAGCAACTTCACCTGACTTCAACTAAACTTAGCACATCTGTTAAATTTTAGCCACTCCGCTAGGCTGAGCGTCAAAAGTAGCCGTTAGCATTACTGTAACTGTTAGGCGCACATATGTGTGATATAATCTTGGTGGTTAGGGAAAATCCTCCATAGATATTTCGCGATCGGATTAATCCTGAAATTTTGATCTATCCTTTCCATCCACTGGCTATCATGTCATCCACTGGCCAACTTACCCGGATGATCTCCATAATTGATGTGACCCTACTCAATCCAACGAACATTGCTCAATCTCATGCAGATTTCATGCACGAACGATATCTAACTGAGGGTGCGTGAGAAAATCATTTTTTCTCTACTACGTGTCAATTGCTAAGTGGAATCACGTGCTCTTTATAGATTACCACTTCCATCCTTTCACAGGCACAATATACCATTTACCGGTTGGCTGAATACTGCCCAAGTGCTTAATTCGAAATTTAAAGAACAGACACTTTATAAAGGTTTTTGCGCTTAACAAAGGTTTTAGTGCTTAACAAAGTTTTTAGTGCTTAAGGCCAATATTAACCTTTTAACCTCTTATCCTTTGTTCTTCATTGTGGTTAAGGTTTTGGATCAATTTCTGATCACTCCACAAAAATTTACACTTGTACCAATTACATTATGTTTTACTAACATATTGTCAAAACAACATAAACTCTTGCTTCATCAAAGAGATAGATTTCACATCATGTGAATCATCATCATGTCTTCACATCTTTTATACAAATGATCGACTGAATAACAAGCTAACAAAAAACATGCCTTTACAAACAATTGACCCTTCAAGTCAAGCATGTACAAAAAGAACTTAAGGATTCTTTTACAAAGTAGAAAGAATTCCACCTCTTGTGAAACACTTCATCATTATCTCCTTTTTCAATCTTGGAGACTAAATCAACTTTTCCAAGTCAACATGATGTTACATGCATGTTTTAAACAAAGCCATCGACCATCAAGTCAATTACACATACATGTTCAAGTACAAGGAAATCATCAACATCCCTGTGTTCATACATAACATTCTCTTGCTTGTATTCCATCCTCCAACTTTCTCTTAAGAACACTGTACTTCCAAAGCTAAAACCAATATAATTTTGCTGCAATAAAGTGAGTTTACATACTCAACTTTTCCATTCACCTTTTTGGTAAAAACATGCAACTTGCATCTCATTAGTAAAGAAATTCATCAAATCAAAAGACATGCAACCTTAATTGGATAAGAACTCTAACCATTTCTTACCAATCCATTTCAAAGGTGCTTCCTTTGTCTGCACATTGACATTAACTTGTGAATCATCCTGCAACACATCAATTATGGAAACTTCCTTTCCATTCTTGCCGTTCTGTCTTTCCACCTTCTTCAAATTTCGTGGAAGCATTCTTGGATTCAGAGTTCAACACTTTTCGGCAATATGTCCTTGCTTATGGCAGTAAGTGCAACACATGTGCATCCTCTTAACAACATGATTTGCCTTTTCCAATGGATCTTTGACTTCTTGCCTCCTTTTCTTCAAAAGTTTCTTATATGTGGCCATTCTCTTCCAACATCTAGAAACACTATGGTTATCCAAACCACAAAAGGAACATGCAATTTTCAAATTCTTATGTGGAAATTTATCTTTACACAATAAAAAAAATATGATTGAGATCATATTTATACCTTTCTCTTTCACCTTTGGTACCTTCATGAGGAGGTGAATTGAATGAAGAAGTGGCTCCCTTTGGAACACCATCAATCTCTTCAATGCTTTTAGATATTTCACAACTCTCTGGTTCAAGTGCATGCTTATGAACACCTTCTTCTTGCGAAGTATGTTTCAAACTATTACATTCCCCAAGAATACAATCTTTACAAACTTGAGGTAGAGAACATGACATGAAACTCCTTCTAGGAACTGTTTCACTTACCTTCATGGTTGATTTGGAACTTTCTTCATAAGATTGCCCATATCCAAGACCCAAATACTTAGGCCTTTCCTCAACCATTATTGGCTCAACAATGCCATGTGCATGTTTTCCCAATCCTTTTTCTTCATAGCCCAGTTTTGACATCAACTTGGACCCTACGCCTCTTGTATGTTTTTCAAAAGAATCAACATAAACATTCTTAGAGGAAATTAAAGACAAACTCGGATTTTTTACCTCTTCTTCAAGCTGATACTTGACAAAGGCTTCTTTGGCAACAAGAAGTTGTGTCTCCATCTCATGCATCCTTTCCAGGTTCATATTTGCAATATGAGGTTGGCTCTCCATTTCCTACAATTTGTCAGAAAGCTACTGCTTCTCTTCCTTCATGGAATTCAACTGCTCTCAAAGTTTGTTGCTCTTCCTTTCATCCCCATACATTTCTCTCACCATATCCATCATGATGAACAAGTCTTGTTTCATGTCTTCATCAAAGAATCTTGTGAATGATGGGAACTCACTTGTAGAAGTTGTCATTATAGAAATGAACAAAAGAACTTCAAAAAAATTGAGAAAGAGCTTATTCAAGCAACTTTTTGCAAACAAACCTTCTTGTGTTTCAAGGATTTCTTTGAGGTCCTTGGGGTAAGGATAATGCCTTCAGCCCTTCTTCCTTCTTTTCCTCTCCTAGGATTAGCTATCAGTAGCTTTCCCTGCACCTTTGCAAACTCAAACAATAGTCAGTTTACAACAATCAAACAGTCAAATCCTTTGTACTATTTAAACACCTTTCAAGTCAAACAAGCAATATATTGCTCTATCATTCAAGCATCTAGATCTAATACCACCTGATCTTAAATGAGGGTTTAACATCTTGTTATACTTACAAGAACCTCCCACTCCAAATCTTAACAAAAATATGATCTAGCTTATGTTGACAATTGCAGAACTAAGTACTTCAAATAGGTGTATGCCTTGTTTGTTTTTAATTGTTTTAGTGCTTATTTGTTCATGCCGATATTGAACACATATAATAGTAAATAATGCAGCAAATAAGAAACACAAACATAATAGCAATATAATCTAGGAGTTCACCCTAATATCATGGGCTACGTCTCCTTGAGCTCTTGTCAACTTGACTTGGTTCTTTGGGATTATGGTAAGGCTTCTTTTACAAGTTCCACATTTAACTCCAAAGGTTTATGAACTTAAACAATGGGCTTAGAATACCATCTATATCCCTGGTTGTCCTCACTCTACAAACAGATCTAAGTTTCCTTGGACTTGATTCCTTCAATCAGTACACTGAGATGACTTGAGCTTTTGGATGGCACTAACTCCCTGAGAATTCTTCAACTGTCTCTAGAACGTCTTCTTTTGTCTCCAACAACATATCAGACACCTACAATAGATTGATAATTTGATCCTTTTCTACCTGAAACTTCCATGTTTCTTCTTGGCCCTTAGAATTCTTCAGATGCTTCTCCAAATCCCTGCAATGGATTCAAAAAGCTCATTACAATTAGAATTGATTGTTGGATCACTGAGAATGTGCTCTGGTAGCTTCTGCAACTACCTCCAACCTCTGGTGGCTCTGAACTCCAGAATCAATCTTCTTGGATGGAATTCTCCATGAAGATGACTTTTTCTGCTTCTATAGATCATTCCATCAACTTTAGAAGGCTCTATTTAGTCTAGCGAGCCTCTTATTTCACTCTCTGAGTTTCTCTAACTCTCGGCCTTTGTCTCTCTCTCTCGAGCTCTGCCTCTATTTTTCTGGACTCCCCTGTGTAAAACTACTCTATGGGTGATTTTATGTGGTATCTCCACCAATATTAGCAGTTGCACCTGACTTCAACTAAGCTTAGCACATTCGCTAAACTTTAGCCACTCCGCCAGGTTGACCGTCAGAAGTAGTTGTTAGCATTACAATAACTGTTGGGCAGACATATGTGCAATATAATCCTGGCAGTTAGGAACAATCCTCCATACAAAATTCACGATCAGTTTAATCCTGAACCGTTGATCTGTCCCTTCCATCCATCAGTTGTCGCATAGTTTTCTACCCAACTTTCTCGGACTATCTTTGTCATTGATGTGACCCCACTCAATCCAACGAACATTGCTCAATCTCATGCAGATTTCATGCACGAACGATATCTAACTAAGGGCACGTGAGGAAAGCAATTTTTCTCTATTATGTGTCGACTGCTAAGTGGAATAACGTTCTCTTGGTAGATTATTGCTTCCAGCCTTTCACCCACGTGATATATCGTTTACCACTTTGCCGAATACTTCCCACATGCTTAATTCGGAATTTAAAGAAAAGGTGCTTTATAAAGGTTTTTGCACTTAACAAAGGTTTTAGCACTTAACAAAGGTTTTAGAACTTAAGGCTGATATTAACCTTTTAACCTCTTAACCTTTTTTCTTGACTCTGGTTAAGGTTCTGGATCAATTTTTTATCACCCCTCCCCATTGAGAATATTTTGGACCCCAAAAGACTGATATATTGATTTGCATAGTAGATGAGAGTACAACACCCTCTTCTTTCAGCCTACATACACTTGCCTTGCATGGCTAGTGCCTCTGAACCATAACTTGAAGGTAGTCAACACTTTCCTCTCTAGATGCACTTGTCCCCTTGTTAAAAATTGTCTTCCCTAAATTCATTCAGAACTTCTGCTGAGAAGGTTACAGAAAGTAGTTGAACATCTCTTCCTTGACCATTGATCCAAGGTGGCTCAAACAAATGTGAGATTACATCTTCTTAACATAAATTTACACTTGTACCAATTATAGTATATTTTACTGACATATTCTAAAAAAAACATAAACTCTTGCTTCATCAAAGAGACATATTTCACAACATGTGAATCATCAACATGTCTTCACATCTTGTATACAAATGATTGACTGAATAACAAGTTGATAAAAAACATGCCTTTAAAAACAATTGACCCTTCAAGTCAAACTTGTACAAAAAGAACTAAGGATTCTTTTTCAAAGTAGAAAGAATTCCACCTCTTGTGAAACACTTCATCATTATCTCCTTTTTCAATCTTGGAGACTAAATCAACTTTTCCGAGTCAACATGATGTTACATGCATGTTTTAAACAAAGCCACCGACCATCAAGTCAATTACACATACATGTTCAAGTACAAGGAAACCATCAACATCCCTATGTTCATACATACCGTTCTCATACTTGTATTCCATCCTTTAGCTTTCTCTTAAGCACATTTTACTTACAAAGCTGAAATGAATATAATTTTGTTGAAATAATGTTAGTTTACATACTCAACTTTTCCATTCACCTTTTTGGTAAAACCCTGAAACTTGCATCTCATTAGAAAATAAATGCATCAAATCAAAAGACATGCAACCTTAATTGGATAAGAACTCTAGCCATTTCTTACCAATCCATATCAAGGGTGCTTCCTTTGTCTGCACATTGACATCAACTTTTGAATCATCTTGCAGCACATCAAGTATTGAAACTTCCTTTCCATTCTTTCCATTCTCTCTTTCCACCTTCTTCAAATTTCGTGGAAGCATATTTGGATTCAGAGTCCAACACTTTTTAGAAATATGTCCTTACTTATGGCAGTAAGTGCAACACATGTGCATCTTCTTAACAGCATGATTTTCCTTGTCCAGTGGACCTTTGGCTTCTTGTCTCCTTTTCTTCAAAAGTTTCCTATATGTGGCCATTCTCTTCCAACATGTAGAAACACCATGGTTACCCAAACCACAAAAGGAACATGCAATTCTTTTCCAATGCTTATGTGGAAATTTACCATGCTTTACATAATCAAAAGAAATATTATTGAAATCAGATTTATACCTTTCTCTTTCACATTTGTTACCTTCATGAGGAGGTTAATCGAATGAAGAAGTGGCTCCCTTTGGAACACCATCAATCTCTTCAATGCTTTTAGAGCTTTCACAACTCTCCAGTTCAAGTGCATGCTTATGAACACCTTCTTGCAAAGAGTTGGCTTGTTGTGACCTGACCTAGTTTTAGAAGTGTTTTAGCTGAACAAATCCCATAGTACTGGCCCTTTTGGCAACAATCCACGAAGTGTGGACTGAAGTCTCACCCGAGGTATTATGGGAGGGTACTGGAACCAGGTTTTCGTACCCTTGGGATGTCTTGATGTGGTCTAGAGGGTCGTGAATTGTTCAGTGCTCCTATGCTACTTTGCACAGATATATGTCCTTCGCATAGATCTGTGCCAATTACTTCCCAAATCTTATTATTTCTATGAATTTATTACAAATCTGATCTTCTTCTTATAGTCTTTAAGCAAACATTTAACAATAAAACCCAATGTGTGAATTCATAATTCTTAAAGAAAGTGGATAAATTTAGAACATAACCAACAGATAGATTCGCGATAAAGAAAACAATGATTTAGAAATCCTTATCATTAGTCCACGCACATAGCTGCGGACTCTACTAGGCCTCTGCACACACAATTGCAAAGCCTCTATCTATCTACCAACAACCTTGACTCAGACTTATAGACGCAAAGAAAATGTTGCCTTCATAAACCCATAACATTTAGATCAAAACCAAAACTGACTTCTAATCTTAGAGCCTTGCTCTATTTATACATTTCCATGGTGCGCGGACCATGGGCAGGCTGACTCACTTTCTATTTTCTTACATTATTTTCGGGTGGACAACCCTTTGACTTGACTCATTACAATTCACTCTCCGTGCATCGCACAGAGCCTTTTCCATACTTTTACCCAAAATTGTGGGCTTTAAGCCCCAAAACTATTACACATGGCCTCCACTACCCAATAGGCCCCTAGCATAATCATTGTGACTTATCCTGAGTCACTCAGCTAGTGTGGCAATCTTTGCACATAGGTCATTCAACAACTTCTATGCTTCGCTTACACTTGCAATAAAATCTTTCGCCATTTGTTGTACCTATTATACGTGAGCCACCGATGCATCAGTATCATTGTCAATTTCTTGTCCAAGTTCATATACTGCCTACATGTGTGCCATCTTTTGCTCGATGGTGGTGGAAACAATGAATGTCTCATCAAGCAAAGGCTGGATACATTCTTTAATCACTGCTTCCTTCTACTGAGCGGCGTCAGCTTGTACCTTAAGAGCCTGAGCCTCCCTCATCTTGTCCAAGTGTTACATAATAGAAACTATCTACGCAATCCCCCTGACATTATCATAGGCTTGTTGTACATCCCTTGCCTCTGTTTCCAACTGATGTAAGGTTGGCTCTTCCTATAGTGAAGTGAGCATAATAAGTGACTGATCCAACAGGCTAGCACACTCCTGTATGGCACGTGCTATTGTTTCCTGCCTAGATTGAATGCTGCCTCTCTGCTGCTCTGTGACCTCTGGATGTAGAGGGCTATGATTTCAGTTTTAGTTCTACAATCTGCAAGTTTAGGGCCAACTAGATCCTCGTGGCTTCTTCCTTTGCTTCGTGGAACCCACTGGACAACTTTTGGACTCATATGCCGATAGGTAAATCTATCACAATCTCCAGCTCAGGGGCACAACAACATGCTTCCCCCACAATTTTCTCCAACTGCTGATTTTGTGCTACCACTTCATCACAATGGAGGCTCAATTGTTCTATGTCAATTCACTGCTCACTAAGTACCTGTACCACACATCCTTCCCTAGTGTGGAGATCCATCATTGCACTGTCCCAGAGCTGGTATAAGCTCTTGCATGGGAGGGCAACCAAATTTAATCCAAGCCCCATAAGCTAGCCTACCACAGCACTGTCTGCCACATTCTTTTCTATAAATGATCCTACCAAGAGTGTGATAGTATTAGCCATTTTGGCATGTAGCAGCTACTCAGTTGCTGACATACCTATAGCTCCATGGGTAGCGACGATTTCCAACTGTGAGGCCCGTGCTCCGAATTCCTGTAGCTACGCACGGAGTGCCCCCAACACAGTCTGTTGCTCCGTCATGGCCTCATTGAGTGCCTCCCGAGTGACTTCGTGAACTATATCCCCGATGTCACCCAAGTCACCTTTGGTCAATGTGAAAAGTTCCCCATCTAACTTAGATGCCTTAGTCTTCTTCAGGGATTTTGACCATTCTGTCGGCCACAGTCATTTTAAGGGCAAACCAATGGTGGTTGGCGCTACACCTTCCATCCCTGTATCCATTCCCGGCTCTGTGGTCACCTTCGGGCCGCTTTCATCCTTTGTCGTGGCAGCCCCTCCTATTGTCGCCTTGCTTGTAGAGGCCTGCATTGCCTCCCAGGCCACCCGTACTTCCATGGTGTGTTGTACATTTCGTTTCTGTTGTGCTAACCTCTTGGGCTTAGCCTTCTATTTTTGGATGGTCATCTCATCGTGCCATACTGCATCTGGTCTGCACCACTCTGGTGGCTAGGTATCCAATACTGCAAAAATAGCCTCGTCAATAGCTATGAAGGGAAGTGTGGTCCACGTCTGCTCTGGATCCTTGCACACCCAGATGTATATGTGGTGCATATCCACCTTAAAGTTGGCTATGTTCTTCACACTATTATATACCTTAGTAGATAGGTGGGGTTACTGGTTAATCCACTGGTGGATGTTTGCATCCATCAGTATCCAGAAAATCTTGACTTCACGGATTCTTGCAGCGTCCTTCATTGCCTAGAGCAACGCGTATTTGCAGCCTCTAGCCAATCCTGGTCCAGGGAAGGAACTGACTATCTTTGGGTAATACAATCATAACCAATAGGATGGATAACAACAACCATGCATAGTGGAAGGTCTTACCCTCCTCCTAGGACTCCCTACAGTTGGTCATGAATTCATCATAGAGGAACTGTGCCTAATTGAACCGTTCCCCTTCTACGCATTGCTCAGCTAACACAACGACTATTGCTGGGACCTCATTACCTTGACATTTCCTCATCACTTTTCCTGCCAACAACTGGGTAGCAATGCGGACCCCTTTGTCCAAGATACTATCAATACATACCCTCTCTACCTTTTCTCCAATTTGTATTTCTTTTTCAGGACTTCCATCATTGTCACATTGCCACTCATATCAATGATTTCCACAAGGTCCCGGCCTTCACAGGGAAGCCAAGAGATCTTATGAATGAGCTCCACCGTGATGGGGATGGGTTTGTCTATCCATAAGTACCCATAGTGTACCAGGCAGAGCAGTTGCCTGATGACCAATATTGTAATAGGGGTCGATGAAAATGTGGTATTGATAGAAGACAAAGTAGCCCAACCTCTTCTACCAATCACAGCCATTCCTACAGCTGTAGTGTCATAATAGCCTCTTCCATGCATTGCTCCATCAGTTCACTAGTTTTCAAATGGGGAAACTTCTCAGTATCCACAAGGTCCCAGTCTTCCAATTTCATAGTAGGGATGCCGCTGGATGTCGTGCCTTCGAATGGAACCCCTTTAGGGAGAGACGGGGTGATAAGTATGCTATCAACGACATCCAAATATTTAGGTACCTTGGACTTCCCTTTCCTTGAGGGAACATACTTGGGTCACTTTACTGGCTAGATATCTTCTTCCATTTCTTCTTCTAGTTCTTGTCTTAAATGGGACATCTTGTCATGAACAATAGCTGCAATGGTCACCTTCCATCCCTCTCACTCGGCAACACAGCCCCTGGTATGCAGACACGTTCTATGATTTTTACTAGCCTTGTGCACCACAACCAAATTGTGCAACCTTCCTACAGATTTTTTTATAGTCCCACGCCGTCTTTCAACTATGTGGAGATCTAAGACTGGGCCTCCTACAGATAGTCAGGTGGTTGCACCCCTCATGTGAGCCTTCCTCTTCCCTACTAGCCCAGGCTGCAGGCACCCTTCGTTCCTTTGAATCAGGTAGCGCATCATGGTCTGTGCTCCTTTTTTCAGTAGGGTGCAGTCACAACCATGATGGAAGGGTCACGGGTCATTTTAGTATCGTAGGAGGGATGGCTAGGTCTGGTCCCCTCATTCAAACATTCGCACGACCCGTTTGTGTGACTCCTATTTTTATTTTGTTAATTTCTTCATCCGGCCTCGCACTTTTCCTCCTTAGCCTCGCCCCCACTTCCTCTAGTTTGACAAGTCTCATGCTGCCGCACCGAATAGCTTCCTACAACTTCTGGATCCCTTCATCCAGGTCCTCTCATTCAGGTCAAACTACAGGGGCAATGGTTAGGGAAATTCTCTCCACTTTCCTGGTTTCATCACGTTTGACATTTGATAGAGTTCTCTTCACACACCCTGCTTTTTTTACGGTCTTATCAGCCCAACGAACCCCTGTTATAAGCAAATTCAGTTGGGTCGATGGTTAGACAACATATATCCATGCCCTTCGTTGTAGATGGGTGCCCGAACTGCTTCGTCATGGCTACCCTAGCTACGTTTTCCATGGAAGTCCTCCAACCCGTACCCGGAACCGCCTTCTACCTTCATGCTCATTCCACCTCATCTTCCTATGTGCATGCCACACTGGTGTGATTGTCACGCACAACGGTTCTTCCATCACACCATGCCACTTCTTCTCTATGATTGAAGTTTCACAGAGGTTGACGAAGTCCTCCTCCTTTGTTGCATTGTTGTCCACTAGTCGTTGTCGTACCTCGGTTGTCACGCATCATAGTGATCTAATAATCATGTTACATTTGAGTGGAGTGACTTCATGTAATCGATTATACCATTGTTCGACTTCCTCATCTAAATCTGATGTGGAGGAACTATCGCGCTCCCATGAGATTCTCCTGTCTACTATGGGATTCACCCAACCCTGGTCTTGCACTATTATCTAGTAGATGCAGTCTAGTTCATCATCACTGTCCTCATGGTGCACCAGTTCGGTGTAGCACGCTCCTTCGACTGGGTCCAGCAGAACTATAACACGGAGTGACTTTTTCTTGAATGTCATCTTTCGTCTTTTTAAGTTGATGACCCCATTCATGTCTATGGCCCAATCTATTCCTAGCAACGCATGGTATGGATTACTGTCATCAACAATTTCTATTACCTTAAAGTTTGTCTGTGTACTTACACCTTCAATGTCCATTTTCACCCCTTTCAATGTTCCCATTGGTAAGATCTTTTGTTGGTTGGCCATTCGTAGTTGAATAGGAGACAACTGTAGTGCAGGCCTGCCCATGCGTTCCCATGTTTTCTTAGGCAACACATTCGCATCCAACCCTGAATCTAGGATGACCTAATCCATCTCATACTCACCAATTTGTGTCGTCATTCGCATCTCATGCCCAGTGTGTAAAGCATGTTTTTCTAGTTTTCGGACTACGCACAGCTTCCCTAATCCTGCATACCTAGTGATCAGCTCTTGCAATCCTTTAACTGCCTTATTGTCACATAACAACTTTATACATGTCTCTAAAACAATACTAAGCATAGAGGGATCCATTCTTGGCTCAATTGGATCCCTACTACTTGGAGTAGAGACTTCCATGATGCTCTTCCAAGCTTCCTCAGACATCCCCTTCACCTATTCCATCTCAAAGTCAAGTTCCTTTGTAGGAGCATTGAAACCCTTCCATCTTCTCCGGGTTGTTTCCTTGCATCTCCCCCTATAGTTGCGCTACTTCTCAGTACCATGTTTACATTAGGGTCCTCTTTGTACAGTTCAAACCTCATCATTTGGATATTTTGAGTTGGCGTAGGTTGTAGTACCCCCTTTTCATGCATTTGGGAAATCAGCGTCAGACAGTCTACCATTTCATGGTCAAACTACTCACAGTATGGACAAGATATTCTTGTCAAGTTACTATAGTCACAAGCGTAGTGCCTCATCCCTCCATAATTATAACAAATCAACTGTCCACACCCTCGTCCAGGCCCCATTCCTCCTCTTCCTCACCCGCGTCCTTGGAAACCACCGCGTGGCCCTACGGCTGGGTCGAAACCCCCTACCTCAGTTTACATTTGATAGGCTTGGGTCCTCTCCATCATTAGCTCATAGCTTTGACACGTTCACTCATCATGACCCACTGATCTATAGAAGTTGCAATACAGCTGCTGCAGAATCTAGGTATACTTCTGCAATAGGTGACAGTTGTCTGTTGTGTGCTTTCCTCCTACTTGACAAATCGTGCACCAGAGCGCGAGCGCTGCACTTGGCCCTGCCTATACCTCCAGCCTTAATGGCATCGACCCCCCTCTTGCCAGATATTTCATGAATATGGGGCAGTGATCCTTCTCGTGACCTTGACCTTTGCATTTGATACACCCCACTTCTATATGCGCCTCTGGTCGGGGCACCCTTTCTTGCTTCAAACATTGCATTTCTAAGCATAGGTTTTGTAGTTGCGCGTGGATTTTCTGAACTCCCAACCTCGGATCCTATATTGGAGTTTCATGCAACCTCATTTCTATCTCTAATGCTTAAGCGTGGGTTGATATCTTTCGTTGTGATAGCGTCGTCCTCAGATGTGGTGTCAAAGATGCCACAAACTACGTGCAATTCTACACATCCATCAGCGTCATGTTAGCCTCGTGGATTGTACTCTTCAATCTCTAAACTAGATCCCATGGGGTTTCCCCAGGTGGCATCGTGATCTCCTTGAACCCGATTATCAACTGCGTCTCTGATTTTGGCCACTAAATTCTTTGTTCAATGCGTCCTGGATCGTTACTATTCCCGCATTTAGGTGATCACTAGAGTACTTTATATAACACGTTAGCATGCAATCCTGAAGAGCGCTCACTAGAATAGCCTTTTTTATATTATCATCTATTATGCCTTGGGCTTCCCATACAGCCTTTACCACAAACCAAAATTGATTTGGTTCCTCATTTCCTACACCTCTAAATACTGAAAACTTGATCGCACTCACCATTCCAACCCTCAGTGGTGATGGAGGTGGGGTAGGAAAAGATGGGCTCAATGTAGGTGAAGTGGAGGATGGCCCAGATGGTGGTGGTACCAGTGGAATGCAATGCTTTATCAATTAGACTACGATTCTCAAAGAGAACCCTATGAGCTCCTCCTCGCTTTCTCTCGAAATATAAATCAAAGGACTGTTCTCTAATCCTTCAGCCCCTTGGTAACCTCTTCTGCTCCGCGTTACCCAAGACATCAATGGATGCATATAACCCATTTCTCACATAACAGCATTTTAATCCAAGTATTCAACGATTTGATGTACTTACCCCATGGTCCTTGGAGAAAGCGCCTTTCTGCTTCGCTATAACTCAATGATAAACCCTCCTATTATTCGATCCAACCAGTGATCTACTACTCGTGCAATTTTATCTTCAGATGCTTCTAGCCTGCGCACCAACTCAAGAGTCCACACAATGGGCTGATCTAGTCTGCACCTTCCTTGACTGTCAGCTAGCCTCGCAATCCACCCATACAGCTCTATCGAGAAGGACACGAAGAAGATCTCGTGGATTTATGTGTATCTGTAGCGATCCAGCCACCTCTCCACAGATATCCGCGGATTGCTATTTTTTGCACCACAAACTTGTGAAGCTTAAGATCCAACCAATCTTCAAGTTCTTTATTCATAGGGTTAAGGTGTTTCAACATCAGACATCCCTTAGGCAGATCTCAGTCTCGGCAACTAAACCATTTGTTGGCTTGTTGGGGCTTGACCCAGGTTTAGAAGTGTTTTAGCCAAAAAAATCCCGCACTATTGGCCCTTTTGGTAACAATTCATGAAGTGTGGACTAAAGTCTCACCTGAGGTAGTATGGGAGGGTACTGGAACCAATTTTCTATACCCTTGGGATGTCTTGATGTGGTCTAGAGGGTCGCAAATTGTTCGGCGCTCCTACGCTACTTTGCACATATATATGTCCTTTGCGTAGATCCATGCCAGTTACTTCCCAAATCTTATTATTTCTATGAATATATTATAGATATGATCTTCTTATTACAGTATTTAAGCAAACATTTAACAATGAAACCTAGTGCACGCATTCATAATTCTTAAAGACGGTGCATAAATTTAGAACATAAGTAACAGATAGATTAGTGATAAAGCACACAATGATTCAGAAATCCTTATCTTTATTTATCTTCTGTCAATACAACCAGATCTGCCCTGTGCACTCAGCTGTAGGGGTCTACGTACACAGCTATGGACTCTACCAAGCCTCTACACACACCGCTGTAGAGCTTCTATCTATCTACCAACACCCTTGACTCGAACATATAGACACAGAGAAAATATTGCCTTTAGAAACCCATAATATTTAGATCAAAACCAAAACTGACTTCTAACCTTAGAGCCTTACTCTATTTATACATTCCCATGGTCCAAGGACCATGGGTAGGCCGACTCACTTTCTATTTTCTTACATTATTTTAGGGCAGACAACCCTTTGACTTGACTCATTACAATTCGTGCTCCATGCATTTCACAGAGCCTTTTCCATACTTTTACCCAAAATTGTGGGCTTTGAGCCCCAAAACCATTACGCGAGGCCTCCACTACCCAACACAAAGTATGTTTCAAACTATTGCATTCCCCAAGAATACAATCTTTACAAACTTGAGGTAGAGAACATGACATAAAACTCCTTCTAGGAACTGTTTCACTTGCCTTCATGACTGCTTTGGAACTTTCTTCATAAGATTTTCCATAGCCAAGACCCAAATACTTAGGCATTTCCTCAACCATTATTGTCTCAATAATGCCCTGTGCATGTTTACCTAATCATTTTCCTTCATAGCCCATTTTTGACATCAACTAGGACCCTATGCCTCTTGTATGTTTTTCAAAAGAACCAACATAAACATTCTTAGAGGAAATTGAAGACAAACTAGGATTGTTTACCTCTTCTTCAAGTTGATACTTGACTAAGGCTTATTTGGCAACAACAAGCTATTTCTCCATCTCATGCATCGTTTCCAAGTTCATATTTGCAATATGAAGTTGGCTCTCCATTTCCTGCAATTTTTCAAAAAGCTACTGCTTCTCTTTCTTCATGGAATTCAACTGCTCGCGAAGTTTGTTTCTCTTCCTTTCATCCTCATACATTTCTCTCACCATATCCATCATGATGAACAAGTCTTGCTTCATGTCTTCATCAAAGAATCTTGTGAAGGAGGAGAACTCACTTCTAGAAGTTTTCATTATAGAAATGAACAGAAGAACTTCAACAAAATTCACAAAGAGCTGATTCAAGCATCCTTTTGCAAACAAACCTTCTTGTGCTTCAAGGATTTCTTTGAGGTCCTTGGCTTAAGGAGAATTCCTTCAGCCTTTCTTCCTTCTTTTCCTCTCCTATTCATAACTATCAGTAGCTTTCCCTTCACCTTTGCAAACTCAAGCAATAGTCAGTTTACAACAATCAAACAGTCAAATTCTTTGTATTGTTTGAACACGTTTCAAGTCAAACAAGCAATCTATTTCTCTATCATTCAAGCAGCTATTTCTGATAGCACCTGATCTTAAATGAGGTTTTAACATCTTGTTATACTTACAAGAACCTCCCACTCCAAATCTTAAAAAAAATATGATCTAGCTTATTGTTGGCTTATATGGGCCTGACCTAGGTTTAGAGATGATTTAGCCAAACAAATCCCGGTACTACTAGCTCTTTCGGTAATAGTCCACGGAGTGCGAACTAAGGTCTCACCCGAAGTAGTATGGGAGGGTGCTAGAACCAGGTTTTCACACCCTAGATATGTCTGATGCTTTTTCGGTGGTTCGTGGTTTGACCCTGCACACATGTCATTATGCACATCTATCGGTCCCTTGTAGCTTGCAATGTTGCCTTCACGTAGCTCTGCTCGAGGTGCTATCCGCGTTATTACCTAAGTTCCTTATTATTAACTCGATATTATCTGATTACTTAACTTATCTGTATGAGCCCAATTATACTTAACAATGTTCAGTATTCATATAAGTCTATGTGATAAAGTAAACAGTATCAATCCATAGAAAGTAATACCAAAGCAAACACACAGTCTTTGGAATCAAACTTCTCTTTATTATTCTTCTTCTTGGGTTACAAACTCAAGTCTGCTCTGTGCACTCAGTTGTAGGGGTCTACACACTCAGCTGCAGACTCTTACTAGGCCTCCGCGCACTCAGCTGTAGAGCCTCTTCCTACTACTATGACCTAAGACACTTAGACCTTTCGTCTATTCTCTCTATCTTCTAGACTCCATTTCTTTTATTCTATTTCTTGTTCTCTTTAAAACTTAGAGCCTTTCTCTATTTATACAATCCCATCGTCTGCGGACCATGGGTAGGCTAACATTACATTACAAAACTTAAGGCGGACAACCCTATCACTCAACATACATTTCGTGCTCTGCACCCACAATTCACGAAGTCTTACAACATTATTGGACCGAAACTTGGGATTTGAGCCCCAAAACATGTTGTGGGGGGATTCCATTCCCAACACTTATGTTTACAATTGCAGAATCAAGCACTTGAAATAGGTGTATGTCTTGTTTGTTTTTAACTGTTTTAGTGCTTATTTGTTCAAGCTGATATTGAACACATATAACAGTAAATAATGCAGCAAATAAGTAACATGCACAACAATATAATCTAGGATTTCACCCTAATATCAAGGGTTTCATCTCCTTCAGCTCTTGTCAACTTGACTTGGCTCTTTGGGATTATGGTAAGGCTTCTTTTACAAGTTCCATGCTTAACTCCAAAGGTTTCTAAACTGAACCAATGGGCTTAGAATACCATCTATATCCCTGGTTGTCCTCACTCTGCAAATAGATGTAAGTTTCCTTGGACTTTATTCTTTTAATCAGTACACTTAGATAACATGAGCTTCTGAATGGCACTAACTCCCTTATAATTCTTCAACTGTCTCTAGAACTTCTTCTTTTGTCTTGAGCAACATATCACACACCTACATTAGACTGATCATTTGATCATTTGCTGTCTGAAACTTCCATGCATCCTCTTGGCCCTTAGAAGTCCTCAGATGCTTTTGAAAATCCCTGCAATGGATTTAGAAAGATCATTACGGTCAAAATTGACTGTTGGATCACTGAGAATAAGCTGTGGTAGCTCCTGCAACTACCTCCAACCTCTGGTGGCTCTGAACTCTAGAATCAATCTTCTTGGTTCGAATTCTCCATGAAGATTACTTCTTCAGCTTCTATGGATCATTCCATCAGCTTCATAAGGCTCTATTTAGTCTAGCAAGCCTCTTATTTCACTCTCTTTGAGTTTCTCTAACTCTCGGGCTCTGCCTCTATTTTTCTGGACTTCCCCCTGTAAAACTACTCTGAGAGTGCTTTTAGGTGGTATCTCCACCAATATTGGCAACCACACCTAACTTCAACTAAAATTAGCACATCTACTAAACTTTAGCCACTCTGTGTAGAAATTTTGAATAATTAAACACATATTCAACAGAGATTATCCTGATCATGTACTATTGCGGAAAAGATACACAATACATAAGCTCCTCTACGTTGATCATCAATATAGCAGCATCAATAACAATAAAACATCAAGAGCATTCACACATTAACACAGTATGTATCCCGGGGAAAGCATCTCGCTAAAAACCCCAACTATCTTATATTAATGATTGAGTCATGTAACATTACAAAGTACAATGCTTATCACAAGCAATCCAGTACCAGCTCCACCTGTTACACACAATACAGCTCAGATCTGAAT
>APFE030056338.1:39959-57301 GCA_000404065.3 Pinus taeda | reverse complement strand
TTGCCCAGATCCTTCAGTGACTACCCACAAGCAACACATATTCATCCAACAACCACTCTGGAGGAGACACTCCTTATAAGGTCCAAGTTGAATTTGACATTCCCATATTTGAAGGCCAGATAAATGTAGACGCCATAGATAGATGGTTAAATCTATTGGAAGGACATTTTTCATTTCATGACTTTTCCATTCAGGAAAATATTACTTTAACACTCCTCAAACCCGCCTGACATGTGAAGGACTAGTGCGAAACCTACTGTGAAAAAAAGGACAAGAGGGAATCCTCACTATTTTCAACCGCACCCACTTGGAATTATTTCCAAGACACCATCAAGGAACAATATTACCACGTTGGGAGCTATGACGATAAATACATAAAGTGGACCACGCTACAGCAAGGAAGGGACCAAGATGTGTTTGAGTTAACAAATGTTTTCCTACCCTTTGTACGAAGCTGGGTATCAAGGATTCTGAGCAACATTTGGCGCTCAATTATGGAAGCTATCTACACAATTACATCTAGGATGAGATGGAGTTCCTGCACATCTCCTTGTTTGGCACCACCTATCGATACACAGTTAAGATTGAGTAGAAATTTAAACAAAAGAAGCCAATTTTTGGATTTATGAATCTGAAGCAATGGAAAGGCACTGCCAAAGTAGAGAAGAGAGGAAAAAGCCAAGGCAGGGCAACCCAGGACAACTCGCCAAATATGAAAGGAAAGAATGACACCACAAAGACAAAGAAGGATAGATGGAAATGGTGTGAGTTCCATAAGAGACCCACACACAACACAAGTGAGTGTTGAGCCAAGCAGTCACTGGTGGCTACGTTGAAGGCTTCTAAATCAGATGCATCTTCCAACTCTGCATCATAAAATGACAAGGGGAATAAAAAAAGGAATAAGATCACTAATTCTAAGCCTAGTGCCTTTTGTTCCACCACCAAGATATAGAAGGATGAGCCGAGAGATTCCGTGGAGGGAGAAAGACTCTTCCACTCATAGATGTGGGTGAAGGGTCCTCTGTTGTAATTCATTGTCGACAGCGAGAGACAAAACAATCTAATTTTGGTAGAGGTTTTGAAATGGTTGGTCTTACCAACCACACCAAAACCACATCTGTACACCATTAGGTGACTTCACAAAGGGAAAGATCTCCATGGCAGCCAACATTACAAGCTTCCATACTAGATCAAGCACTTCATATATGAGGTATTTTGTGATTTTTCTCCTCTTGAAGTTTGTGATGTATTAATAGGCCAACTATACCTGTGGAAGTGACATGTTGTGTATGAATCTAGGCCTTGCAATATTATTAATAATTTAGACAATAAGTTGTACACGATACTAGAAGTAGCACCACCTATCACCATTTCTTTGATCACTCCAAAGCAATTTAGTAATATCATTTCCCAAACCACGAAATTTATTTTCCTTATGGTTTGACCTCAACGAAAGAAGAATATTTTGGCCACAACGTATAGGAAAAACTCATTTTCATGACAACACTAATTGGATAAGATTGTGGAGGAGTACAATGGACATATTCACTCACCAACAGGGGAACCTTTACACTGTCAGGTGAAGCACTCCATCGATATGACCCTGGACAAACTACTACTCAATGGACCGATCAATCGACGCTCTGTTCTAGAGAATGATGAAATCAAGAGGTAGATTTAAGAGTTATTGTAGAAAGGGCATATCAGACCAATTTCATTCATGACTCTATGGGAGCTCGATCATGTTGGTATAGAAGAAGGACCACACCTAGAGACTCTATCCAATGGAATAGTTACCCAATCCAAGGTATTTATGACGTTCTAGAGGAGCCCAAAGGGTCCAAATATTACAGCAATAATGACTTGAATTTCAGTTATCACCGGGTACCATTTGAACCCTCAGATGTGTGGAAGATCTCTTTCAAATCTAAAGAGGGCCTTTTCAAATGTCCAGTCATGTCTTTCGGGTTAAAAAATGTGCCTGCCACCTTCATAAGACAGATGAAGAACATCTAGCAACCATTCACCAACACATTCATGGTGGTGTATTTGGATTACATTCTGATCTTCAGCCAGAGTTGGGAAGAGAACCTCCACCATATTCGATAGGTCCTCCAAACCCTAGGTCGACACAAGCTATGTGCCAATTTCGATAATGCACTTTTGGTATGAATCAGATTCAATATTTGGGGTACATATTTGATGAGTCGGGTGTACATGTCGATCTAGCCAATATACAAGTCATTTGGTAGTGTCAAGCCCCAACCACTCTAATAAAGCTTTGCAGCTTTCTAGGTCTTACAAACTTGTCCTGCATGTTCATCTTGGGGTTCTCTCATATCACTTGGCCTTTGAATCAAGTCACCAAAGGAGGAGTGAAAGAAAATCTCTAGTTGTCTAAATCCCAACAAGAGGAATTTGTCGAGTTGAAGCGTGGCCTTTATTCTGCACCAGTGGTTACATTACCAAACCTACAATAACCATTTGAGATTGAGATATATGCCTCCAACTATGCTATTTGTGCAATTCCTACTTAGCAGGGGAATCCACTGTCATATCAAAATGAGAAACTTTTAGGCACAGTTAGGAAGTATCCCACCACTGACAAAGAGATGTATTCCATTGTGCATGCTTACCGAAAATGGAATAATTACATTCTAGGGAGGTAAATGGTCTTTCACATAGATCACCAACCCTGACAGTTCATACAGACATAAGGGGAGTTGTAGAATGATCACCATAAAAGATGGTCTTCATACTTGCAGCAATTCCATTTGAACATTAATTACAAGAAGGGAAACACCAACAATGTTTCAGAATACCTCAGCTGACCATTAGTCATGGTGCTGATCATCATACTCGACTCTTGTAGCCATGAGACTGTAGGGTCACCACACCTTTACAAGAGCGATCCAAAATTTGGAAACACATACTAGATGTTGTTGAAAGGCAAGCAAGTTTCAATTTTTCACCTACAGGATGAACTGTTATGCCGCCTAGGACACCTTTGTGTTCCTTCAAGCAAGCATGCCAAGATGATTTTGAAGGTGTACTAAAGTCAGGTTGCTCGACATTTCAGGGTAGATAAAATAGTGGTAGTACTGCGAAAGTATTTTTATTAGCCGAACCTTCGACATGATGTTGGGAAGTACATCAAATCTTGCATTTCTTGTACCATTGCCAAACCAACCATCAAGAAGCAAGGCATATATACTCCTTTGCCTACTCCTTGTCGAACTTGGGAATCCATCTCCATGGATTACATGTTGGGCCTTATTTCTACTAAGCATCACAACGACTATGTTTTCACAGTCGTCGAAAAATTCTCTAAGATGGCCATTTTGGTGTCTTGCAAGAAGAGTATCACAATAGAAGGAACTGCTAAGCTCTTCTTTGAGCGAGTGTGGGTACACTTTGGGGTCCCAACGTCCATTATCTCAAATCAAGGTAGAAGATTCCTACATACATTTCGGCCATGTCTCTGGTCGATGTTGGATACTAAGCTCACTAAGTTCATGGCTTTCCACCTCCAAATTGATGGCCAAATAGAGGTCATTAACAAGATGATCGTACACTTCCTGTGCATGTAAAACTATAAGAATGCATGCGCATGGGATGAAATCCTCCCTTATGTCAAACAAAACTACAACAGAGGTCTCCATAGCTCAACTGGCCACAACCCCTTTCACGTGGGATTGGGATTCTAGCCAATATTTCCCATTGATGTGGGAATACCATTTGGATTTACTCACGATGATTCATCTCATGTCTATTTCAAAGATGACAGGGCTAAAATATTCATTGAGCACATTCAGTAGATCCGCTAGCAATTCCATGAAATATTGGACAGAGATAATGCTAAGTACAAGCATCGACATGATCAACATCAAGTGCCACATAAGTTCCAAGTGTGTGACAAAGTTTGGCTACATCTGCAAAAGGAACACCTTGTTGGGCCCCACCACAAACCTCACTCACTTTTATATGTACCATATACCATCACCAAGACTATAGGGAAAAATGCCTTGAAGCTCAACATTCCAACGTTCCTTGGCCTGCACCTAGGATTCAATGTGGAATACCTTCGGCCATATTTTCCACCATTGTTGGACACATCCAATGTTGCAGAACAACTCACACCAATGGAGTTAAACACAGACTGTACAAAACAATAAAAAATGGATCAGATCATGGACATGCATATCAAGAACACTCACCAATAGAGGATCTAACTATATCGAGTTGTCAAAGTGGGCCAACTCCTTCATCGGGGAAAGTAGTTCATCAGGGACCATGTTTACTAGAAATTTTGTCACGTCATAGAGGCTCTACACGCAATGGGGACCATTGCATACTAAGGGGGTAGTACTGATCGAAGTGGATATTGGTGGCTACCCGCATATTCCACATAGACCTCCAGCTGGTTTCATGAGTTTTCTTGTTATAGAAGAATTTACTATTTTTAACAGGTTTTGAGAGCCTGAACATTCAAAGAGGTTTTGACCCTTAAATGACATTTTTTTGAGTCTACAGCAGATCAATACCCCTATGGAAAATCCTATAGTAATCAGAGATATCTTTCTAATGAGGTATGATACGTGTCAAATAGATAATATTACCAAGTTATGATCGCAAGAAGTTGGCTTCCCACCTAACTCCAATGGGGCCCAGAAACCCTTCGTGTTCAATCTCCTGGGGTTAGGGTTTTGGATTTTTAGGGTTTTCCCTTGTTGTTCAATAATGAAGAGGTCCTGGAGCCTCATTATAATTCAATTTAGAGCCATGCAATCGCCACATCTCTTCTTAGAGATAAGCTACCATCGCTCGAGATAGTTCATTTCCATTCTGTATGTAAACGTATTTCAATTCTTTAATATTAATGAAATGAAGTTTTATTTCTACTGCATCTCTATGTGTTTGTGTATATCTTTGTTTTGTTTTGTTCCTGCGAAAGTCTAGATCAAACATCTTAGAAGATTTTTGAAACTCCTATTGACAAATTAAATTTAACCATTAGTATGTGGATGGTATGCCAAACGAAAACCCAACTACATTATGAACTTCTTCCACAATGTATGCAAAAAATGGATAATAAAATATGTATCCCTATCCATCTAGTTGAATTAATTGTTTCAAAAATAAAATGGCTATATTAGAAGCAGCACTAATCTTTTGAGACAGAATGAAATGAGCCATTTTAAAAAACTGGGCAAAAGAAACAAAAGCTAAATCATTAGCATGGTGAGTTCTAGGTAGCCCCAAAGCAAAGTCCATACTAATGTATTCACACAATCTTTCAGGTATTGAAAATGGAATATACATTATTGTATTATGCTTCGGTCCTTTTAGATGGCATATTCTACATCCACACACCATCTTCTTCATATATGCATTCATCCGATGCCAATAATAACTATGACTCAATACAACTATTGTTTATCAATTCTAAAATGTCCATCCAATCCACCATTGTGTTTTTCTTTGATCAAATTATTCCTCATGGAACCTCGAGTTATGCGTAAGAATTTTCCCTTGAACAATGAATTATGTTAAATGAAATACTATAGCGATGGATTTCAATCTACTCCCATCAAATGTTTTTGTGGTTTCTATTCTTCCTTAAAGTCAAAATCTCATTCATAGAACTCACTCAAAGAATAAAATTCAACAACATTTACTTTCATCTCGCTCATAAACATATTTCTTCTACTTATTGCATCAACAAATCTATTGGACTTACAACTTCTATGTTTTAAAATAAAAGAATAAATTTGAAAAAATTCAGCCCATCTTAAATGCCATCAATTCAAGTCACCTTGAATATTAATGGATTGTAGTGTGTGATGATCTATATACAACAAAAATTCTTTAGGAAATAGGTAATTCCTCCATTTCTTTAGCACTTGCACGATTGCATAAAATAATTGGTCATATATGAAGTACTTTCTCTTTGCTTCATTCAAATTTTCACTAAAGGATGTTATTAGTCTACCCTTTTGACTACGATATTCTCCTATGGTTATTGTTCTTGCATCACAATTAACCTGGAATTGTTTCCCAAAATCTAGCAATGCCAACACTAGATTCTCAATCACTTTATTCATTAATAAGTAAAAGCTCTTTTCTACTGTGGTTGCCAATTTAAATTCTTTTTTCATGCTATTGATAAGGTTAGTCCTCTCCATGGATAGAGATGATACCTCTAGACCAATGAGTGGGTCTAACAATTGGAGTGACAATCAACTAGATATCTTCCTAGATTTTAATGGAAAAGTAGAACAAGAGAGATGACCTACCTCGTTCTAAAGCTATTCTAATTTCCTTTGTTGAGGTCCTTGAACGGCTTGTGTCACAAACCTATTCCTACTTCTCTCAACACTTATGTACCTGCAAAAGTAATAAAGAGACAACAAATAATACCAAAACCAATAGAAAATCCAATAATAACCTGCTTAGATGATCAAGGAGTGCCAAGCTAATACATACATGAACATATATGTTTTGGGAAGATGAACCAACAATTGTATATTACTTTAAGAATAAAGGGAAGCTTACAACCATAGCCTTAATGTTTAAAGGCTCTGCTTGAGTGGTAATCCAAGTCCAAGCCAAGGAACTCTCCAAACACTCCTCAAAGTCTAATGAATAGCCTCTAAGCACAAGCTCAGAATAGGGGTGTAAATAAACATAGTCCAACCATTTGGGAATGGGAGAGGAGGAATTTATAGGTGGAGAGATGGAGTTAGGAGTCCTATAAAGATAGGATTAGGCCCACATATCAAGTAGGTGGCTCATAGAGATAAGACAAAGAGGTAAATTTAGGAGGATTCAACCTCATCTATGTGAAACCTCCTTCAACTCGCCGCTTTGGAAGTCTCTAGATCATGAAGCTTTTCATCCTATTTTGGAAAATTACCTTTTTTGTAACATCACGGGTATGACAGAGAATAGAGAGATGCCATAATGGGTGAAACATGTTGCAACAAGCGACCATAATGGTTTTGATATTCATAAGAGGGATGACTCTCATTTTAGGGTTTTAAGAGCTATTTGTTCAGGGAAATCTCAATACATTTTCCAAACAAAGTTAAAGGAGGGATTTGAGCTATATACATGGATGATTATACTATATAATGATCATGTTTCAGGCACTTCAGGGTATGCCATAGGTATGTGTAGGAGGGGTGCCAAAATATTTTGTAATAGATACCCCCTAAAGAAAGAAGGTAGAATGAGGAATGATGGCTGAGACGCTTTACGAGATGTTGGAAAGGATGCAGAAATGCACTATGAGGAGACCTACAAATCAAGGATGCATATACATATACATATCTAAGATCAAGACATGAATCCATGACATGGACACAACCATCTGGATGATGAAGACTAGATAAAAAGATCCATGGTATGGGTGCAACCATCCAGATAAGAAGGATCATCATAAATATAAAGTCTCACGGTATGGTCACAGTCATCTGTATAGTAGAAACATGTGTACAATCATGAATGACATATAACTCCATGCAACCTGAGCCATAATAAAGAAGAGTCAGAGTCTTGCACTCCATTCTGACCTGATTAATGTACGAATCCTAGCATGCGAATAAACGTGTTGAAGTTGAACATGCCAAAAAACCACGTAATTACTAGCCAATGATGTGGACCATTAACAGGTATGAATGAAACCTCCAATAATGACAATGGCTTCTCTTGAATATTAGCAACATGACTCAGGACTGTGGCAGCATTTCAATCGACATAGGACTAAAGTTCTTGATGACAGAATGGAATAATCAAAATGAGAGGAAAATGGATAAACTAAACCTGGGAGGACAAGTGACTGAGCGAGTATATCCCAAACCCGACATGAGAACAAAAAAGTGTCATGTTCAAGAGTGACATGCTGCGTCTAGAAAAGGTGTCTCATCTTCATTTCCCCCCGGCTATTTCTAGCGGGTACCCCAATTATTTTTATGACAATATTGAAGGGGATAACATATTCTTGTTATGTAAGTTCATTCTTCGAAGGAATCCATCCTAGTAAGTTTTATGAGCCCTAGGAAGGAGAATCTCAGTCTCATCATGGTCATGAGTCTTTCATCATAAAGTTTTAATGAGCTCGACATAAGAAAAACTTGGTTTCCTTTTGATATTTAGAGAGTTTGAAAAAGAGACAAAAAAGAAAACTCCATCATGTCCCTTTTCGTAATTTGTGTCTCGAACCTGAAAAGGTAGAAAACAATATCTGAGAGAACCTCTTTACCATGTCAATCAAGGTGTACCATTTTCGTAAATAGTCAATCTCAACCCAAAAACGGGGTAAACTTATACTGAGGTGACATCTATTCATTTACTTTAACAAGTTCAAAATGACAAGTACTCTGGAATCTTTTCAATTTTTGAGAGTCAACAAAGTGCTTAAAGATGAGTCCATGTGGAATAATGAGTGGTATAAAAGGATATAACTGATTCCTATAATGAAAAAACTACTCAAAACATGTAATGGTCAAGAGGTTAGCTAATAAAACCACTCATCAGAGATGTTCCACAGGCAAGGGTAAAATAACCAAGTGAAAGCATATGATTAGCCAAAGAGATGGTAGCATGGGAATGGAACAACCAAGGCCCATCTAACAAAAATTAACTGATGAAAACAACAATCATGAGATGTAAAGAAGGAATGGTTTCATTTTTACACAAGCTTGAAACATGAGAAAAAACTTTGCTTGGATATGGTTTGCATGCCCCTGGTATAATGACTCAATTCGAGGAATATTCTCTCGAAGCTTCATTTCATTCAGCTAAGTGGATGGAATGAAGGTTCACTTAAGAGATCAAATGAAATACTTGATTGGGGTTTTATAATATCTAATCAAAGTCTCAAATTGGAAGGGGATTTGTTTCATTTTTTAATGAGCTTGACAAAGGAATAGAACCATGCTCATGAAACCTTGTTTCACTTTTTAACGAGTTTGACACAAGTAAAATAACTATGCTCATGAGACCTATTTCATTTTTTAACAAGGTTGGCATAGTAAAAGAACTATCCTCATGGTCCTTGTTTCATTTTTTTAATGAGCTTGACACAAGACAAGGAACTCTGCTCCATAACCCTTGTTTCATTTTTTAAGGAGCTTGACATAGGACAAGGAACTCTACTCCATCCCATGTTCACAGACCAAAAGAGGCCATGGCTTCCAAGAGGTTCTTGTCGAATGGGAGGACAATGCTCTGAAAGGGATACATGTCTAGGGATACAAATGAAAAATCGGGCTCCAGTGCCCCCAATACATGGTGTAGTACATCACCTAGTAGATCATGATTGGGCATGGAATAGGTGCCGACGTAATTAACGTGTTGCAGGGGTGATACTGCTTGCACATTAGAACCATTTAGGGATGGTGTCTGATTGGGAGTTGATTCAAAACCAATGAATGTGAGTTGATCAATTATCACAATGCTTCCTTCATGTTGGAAACACATCACTCGAAAGAGCGAAGAGACAAGAGCTCCCATGACATAAAGATACTCACAACCAAGGAGAAGATTAAAATATAAAGGGCCTTGGACATCCATCACGTCTCATATATAATCATTCCTTCCAAAGTAATAGGCAACTTATGAAGGTTCCTAACGGTTGACTAGTTCCTTTATTACAAGCTAAGAGATTCTAGGTGATGGGGACAAGCTGAGGAGAACCTAAATATTGCCAAGCAGTTAACGACAAAATGCTAACAGATACACCCTCATCTATGACTGTGTTAGGTATGGACATATGGTAAGCATGTACTATAATCAGGAAAGTCACATAGGACCGAAGATGATATCCTTCCAGTCAACTCTAATCAAAATAAGTGACCAAACTACTTGGAGGGAGTGTCATAGGAATGAGAGAGTTTCCCTCTTGCTCGATGGGAATAGGACAAATGCTCTTATGCACCTCGGGAACGATAGGATTTCCCTCCAGTTCATTTGAAACTGAGGAAACCAGAAGAACCTTCGTAGTATGGAGTTCACTCTCTACCTAAAAGGCATGGTTAATTAAAGGTGGAGTAAGGTCTACCATTTTCTCAACCAATATTTGGTTGAGAACGAACTCACAAGACTCACTTTCAGAGAGAGTGGGGTGGACCAAAGATGAATTTAAATCAATCACTCTATCAACTAGTGAAGGGTCAGGGGAAATCTTTCGATACCCAGTCAGAGGACGACGTTCAAAAAATGTAATATTTTCTAACTCTTTGGAAGCTTCATCCGTAAGAGGACAAAGGTGAATGTGAAGGTTACAGTCACAAAACTTACAAGGAAATTTAACTATGCTCTTTTTCTCATGAGCTTTATTGTTACTAGTTGAGGGTTTATCACTAACATGATCTCCATAGGCTGATGACAAAGGTTGATGTGAGCCTGTAGACCACACTTCTAAGACCTTGGGAATACCAGGACAATTTTGAAGAAGGATTACCAAGTAACCATGAAATGCAATATACACCTTAGCAAATAAATTTACTAAGGACTTCACGTACATGTAGGAAACCTCCCCGAATGTTGTTTTTGGTGCATCATCTTTATAGGGTGATAGACTCGAATTCATATGGATAAAGGTTTTCAATCTATGAGGGTCTCCCTTTATATACTTGATGGTATGAGGAGAAGAAGTCCATGCTAGTGTTGTCTAATTCAAAGAGAATTATAGTTGCTCAGTTTTATAGATGCCTGAACACATCTCTAGCCTAGACCACTAAGTATGAACGTTAACATTTCAAATGATCCTCATATTAATTGATAGATTTTAAAGTTGATCTTCAATTATGTTTCAGTTTCAAGGTTCAAAATGATGTCACCCGAAGACCTTTGATGTAGCTACATGAGAGAAGGAAAATTTTCGTTTCTATGAAGGCTAGACTAATCGAAGGAAGAAACTTCCACTAATAATGCATCAAAGAAAATTCATCATGAAAATTGCCTTCCACTAATTTTCATAATGAAAAATGTGAAAATGAAATCTAATCTTTCATTTCACTAAATGCAATGCGAGGATGTGATCCTACAAGAAACGAAAAATAGTTTCCTTTCACTTTTGCCTTCCAAATGAAATGCCAAAAATAAAAATGATTTTCAGTTTTGACTATCTTAAATGCAATTTTTTCGAAAAAAAATGGTTTTACTTTACTAAGATGCATTTATATGAATTATGCTTTTCTTTTCATTTTGAATGATTTGATGCACCTAGTACAGTTTTTAGCTTTTAGCCATTGAAAAACATAATCTATTCTTAATGATGAATCTACAAAAATTACTTTTCAATGCAACTAATCTAATGCATTTTCAAGAAAAGTAAATTTTGAAATATAAGTTAAAACAAATGTAAAATGATGTTTTCAATGATTTCCAAAGAAAACAAGACTCAACCAATCAAGAAAACAAGCAACTCAATGGCACCAACAAGAAGCAAGTGATGACCAATTGACTAGAAGCCCTAGAACTCAATCAGATCCCACTTCAAAGCCAACGAAACAAATTTTGCAAACTAAGCAAGATAATAAATCAAGAAACACCATATACACACTCAAAATTCACTGATAGAGGACACAGAGACTGAAAGCAAGAATAAAAACCCTATTTTCTCCTATACTCTGGGATCATTGCACCTATCATAGGGAAAATAGTGATAGTCATGACTGTAGTGAAAACATTTGCGATGTCATCGTGATTGCAAGAGGCATACCCATGATGGGAAAGAAAAATGAAGAAAAAAAATCTTCAAGACCAAACAAAAATCATTGTCCTCAAGAAATCACCAACAAGCGAAAATAGCTATAGAAAAGAAAATAAGCTAGAAAGTTGACCATTGGTCAAACTCATCACAAATCCAAGGTGAAGGATTTACTGGAAAGGGCTAGATCCTCCCTAGTTGATTCGTCATTTGTTTGATAAGTTTAATCCTCTCTGTGGACAGATATTATCCCTCTAACCCAATGAGTGGGTCTAGCAACTGAAGTGACAATAAACTAGACATCTTCCTAGATTATAATTGAAAAGTAGAACAAGCGAGATGACATACCTCATTCTAATTCTATTCCAATTTCCTTTGTTGATATCCTAGAACTGCTTGTGTCACACACTTGTTCCTGCTTCGCTTAGTTCTTATGTACTTATGCAAGTAATCAAGAGACAACAAAGCATTCCAAAACTAATAGAAAATCCAATAATATCGTACTTAGCTGATCAAGGAATGCGAAGCTAATACATACATGAAAATATATATTTTGGGAAGATGAACCATCAATTGTATATTATTTAAAGAATAAATGGAAGCTTACAACAATATCCTTGATGTTGAAAGGCTCTCCTTGAGTGATAATCCAAGTAGAAGTCGAAGCCAAGAAACTCTCCAAACAATCCTTCTCCAAGTCGAATCAATAGTCTCTAAGCACAAGCTCAGAATAGGGGTGCAAATGGACATAGACCAACCATTTCAGAATGGGAGAGGAGGAATTTATATGCTGGGAGAGGGATTTAAGACTCCTCCAAATTTAGGATTAGGCCCACATCTCAAGGAGGTAGCTCATATGGATTAGACAAAGAGTTCAATTTAGGAGGATTCGACCTCATCTATGTGAAACCACTCCAGCTCGTCACTTCGGAAGCTTCTAGCTCAAGAAGCTTCTCAACCTATTTGCTAAAATTACCTTTTTTGGATCATCACGGGCATGAGAGGAAACAAAGAGATGCCATTGTGGGTCAAACATGTTGCAATAGGCAACCATCGCAGTTTTGCGTTTCATAAGAGTGATGACCCTCATTTTAGGGTTTTAAGAGCTATTTGTTCAGGGAAAGCTCAAGACATTTCCCAAGAAAAGTTAAAGGAGGGGTCTGAGCTATATACATGGATGAGTATACTACATAATTATCATGTTTCAGGCACTTTAGAGTATGTCAAAGGGAAGTGTAGGAGGCATGGAAAAATACTGTGTAACACATGCCTTTCATAGTTTTCATTATGTGTGCACAAATCCCTCTTAAATTTATTATGAATATATGACATAAACTCAAATTCATTAAAACTATGCACTTCAAACATTTTCCTCGGTGATAGTCAATTAATAATGGCCCTTACCTTCTTAGGGTCTATCTTTAACCCATATTCTAAAAATATGAATCCCATGTAAACTAACGCCTTCTCCATGAAGGCACACTTTTTCAAATGTACCACCAAGTTTTCATATTTAAGCCTTTGTAATACATCCCTAATATGCTCTAAATGTTCTTCCTTTGTCTTACTGAAAATCAAAATTTCATCAAACTATACTATGGCAACCTTACCGAGAGAGGAATTTATTACTTGGTTCATCAATATCATGAATGTACTAGGTGCATTTGTTAATCCAAATGACATAACCAACCACTCATACAGTACTTCATTTGTTTTGAACATTTTTTCCATTCATCCCCTTAACAAATTATAATTTGACAGTACCAACTCTTTATGTCAATTTTGGTAAAATATCTTACTGCACTCAAGAAATCCATTAAGCCATCCATTTGGTGCAATGGAAATCTATATTTGGTGGTAATCTTGTTAATTAATTATGAATTTGTACACATTCTTCACTCACCTTGTTTTTTTGGTGTCAGTATGGTTCGTACAACAAAAGGGTTGTGGCTCTCCCTAATAATCTCTTTGCCTAATAACTCTTTGACTTGTTCATTTATTTTTTCATCTCTTGATGAATCATCTAATATGGTTCCTTATTTTGTAGACTTGAACCTGGAATCAAATCCATACAATGAATTAATTCCCTTATTAGCGACAATCCATCTAGAAATTCCTTCATCATTTTCTTTGCATATTCATCAATCAATTATTGCATTTTGATGGGCATATTTCCTCCTTTTCTAATGTTATAGTTTGTGTTCTCTAGTAAATCATAGTAAAAAAATAGCATCTTTATTTATATCCTTCAAGAATCTCTTCCTTGAAATCAAACACACTCTTGATGATTGCTCGATATCCTCATTCTTATCTTTTACTAGATTCAAAACAAACTCTTTATCATTCTTCTTGATGATGGAGGTGTTATTTTTTCCATAATGTACAAACTACTGATCATATTTCCATGACCTGCCTAATAGAATATGACATACAACCATCACAATCACATTACTAAGTACTCCATCTGTATAATTACCAATTTTGAGCTTGACTAAACATTATTCTCTTACAACCATGCTCCTTCTACAACCATGATACGTTATATGCACTGGGGTGTTTTAATATATTCAACTTCAAATTCCTCACCATTACTTCTGATACAATATTTCCTATGATAATACTACATAAAATCATATTGCAACACTTTCCATTAGGCTTACATCTAGTTCTAAACTTATTGCTTCTCTAAATTTGTTCAGATTTTCGCTTCTCCAGATTTAATAAAATCCTTCTCAACTTCAAGGATTCACCATCCTCTGGATCCTCTCCATGCTTTGACAATTCTACAAATCTATCCTCCAATTGGGCCATGTGGATTTTAGCCTCCTTTCCATTACCTCCACCTTGAATCAATTGGTATTCAAAATATTTATGCCCAACTTATCCACATCAGTAAAAAGTTCTAGTGAAATCTATGCCTCTTTGTCTACTATAATTTCCTCATCCTTTGAAGAAATCACCTCCCTAATGAGAATTTCCTCTACCGTTCTCTTCATGTGTGGAAAAAATCATCTAAGAGGTTTCTTCTTCTTCTTCCTTGTTATAATTTATCTTCTACCACTACCTTGACATCTACCATGGACATTTCTGCCTCTTCCTATATTACTGTATTATTTCTTTTGATTCAATTTATCTTCAACCTTCAAAGCACATTGATACAGTTGATTTACACTATTTAATATCAATCGACTTACTTCATTCTGAACTGATACATGCAATATATTCAAATAGCTTGATACTTTCTCTTTTTTATCTTTAGTTTTGGTTGCTCATATACTCACTTTATAGAATTCCTTTGTGTATTATTTAACACTAGCTTCTCTTTGCTTCAAATTCTCGATTCTTCAGAATAAGTTCATGTGACAATCAAGTGGCCAAAAATTGACCTTCAACCTTGTCACCATTCTATCACATGAATTTATGTTCTCCCTACCTCTTCATTTTCTATTACCCTGGAGATGATCCCACCACATAGATGCATGACCTTTGAAGTTCCTACATGCATATTTCACCTTCCTCTCTTCTTTTGTGTCTTCAAAATCAAATTATTTCTCCATCTTGGAGATCCAAACTAACAATTCATCCAGATACAAGTTACCATTTTAGATTGAAGGATCAAAGGGAGGTTTTATGTCTACTATGGTTATGCCTTGAATGACCATTCTTACACCTTAGTGGATTTTAGGTTGATTTCTTCCTTCTATTGCTTCATCTTGTTCTTCTTCTTTATCATTGATATCTTCAATATGGACACCCATATGTTGTGTTGTCTCTATGGATACAAGGTTGGATTTTATCTCTTAACACTTCCATGATAGTGATTTTTGCTACTTTACGTGCCCATCCTTCTTTACCATATCCACAAAATGGAATTATATGCAAGTACTCTACAACTGTAGGTATTATCTCTCCCCCACTTACCAACCACAAAACCAACTTAGAACTTCATATCTTCTACCACCTCAATTCTCAAAATTTCTTTGATACCATTTGGAGTAGTTGAGCTTAGGGATAACGCAAAGAATGCAAAAATTCACACAAGGATCAACACAAGACTCGACACAATAGTTGAAAAAAGGTAATTTTTATTAAATAAAAATTCAAGTAGTGGTTTTCAATTTCTTCTAGAATGCTGATCTCTTACTAGTGGTTGTAGTTGGGAGGGTACATCCCATTTTTACCTCACTGGAACCCCACCTATATATCACCACACGCCCCCCTGTTGATCCAAGCTTCTCAAATATCCCTTAATAATAAAAAATTTATGATTCCTCCTCAAGTTCTAGTAACTCAACGTTTTTTGTTAATTCCCCTCCAACGTGAAACTTCAGCTCCTTAACAACCTTCAATCAATGGTTGGGTGGATGAGTCAAATTTGATATATGCTCACTTCGTTGGGAGATGGATGTATGTATGATTCATTGGTGATAGGAATGTCATTTGTGATGTATGTATAGAGTCATGTTCTTCTTTTAGAACAAAATTTTGCATACTTTGCTTATGCTCAAGGGGAGCATGGACTCGATCATCGAAGCTCCATTAGCACACTTCAGCATATCAATGATTTCAGCATGCACTCAGGGGGAGCATGACCCTTTCCCTTGATGTCAAAGGGGGAGAGTGACTTGGTGTGGTTGTTGTTTCCATCAAGTCCAAAGGGGGAGATTGTTGGCATTATGATGTATGTGTTGTACTTGATGGCAACCCTCTTATAGTAGAACAACTCATTGTATATGGTAACTAGATGAATCTACAAAAGAGATATCAGATGTGATAGAATGCATGATAGTAGTGTTTACAGATGTGATGAAATGCAAGGTAGCTTCAAGGAATCAGTTTAGAAGACAACTCACTCAGATGATAGATCACAATATACTAGGTAAATAGCAAAGTATGAAAGATCTTCACAGAATGAAGAAAGAGAGGTATATGCAGGTTCACCATTAACCAATCCGTGTATACACGTAGGATAACAGAAGAAAAGCAGTGTATAATATACACACACACTTTCACGGAGAGGAAAGCACATATACCTTGGAAAACTAAGTTCTAATCCAAAGTATTTGGTCCGTGGTACTTTGATCCATGGTATTGGTCCATGGCATTTGATCCGAGGTATTGACCCTAGGTATTTGATCCAAGGTATTGGTCCTAAGTGGTTTTGGTCCATGGTATTGAGAAAGGCCTAAAATTATAAAAGCAGTAGAAGATCATTAGGCCATGACACACAAGCATTGAATATATGATGAAGTGTGAGATCTAGTATGCAAGTTATTGGGTTATGGTGCATTATTGGATCTGAACCAAGGAGGAACCTTATCGTTTGATGCAAGATGAGATCTAATGATGTATTAGGATCTCAAGGCTTGAAGTGAATTATCTTTATGTGATTTGATCATGTATCTAAATAACTGGCGCATGTTATGGTCTGTAAATATGATGATCTAGGTATGACTGAAGTCTAGAATACTTGTAATTGTAGGTTTTAACCCCGTACAAAAATTACCTGCATACGAATTCTAAATCACAGGAAAAATAAAAATGTGAGAGCATAACACATAAAACACATATACACAGAGATTTCCCGCTGGATCCCAAAACCGAGATTACCAGCTTGATTTTT
>APFE030056338.1:0-34235 GCA_000404065.3 Pinus taeda | reverse complement strand
GCATGGCTAACACTACTATTGATTGATCTCATTGGCCTTAGTAAGGCTGCATCCACAAAATACTATGAATGCTAAAAGGCAAGTTGCTTCAAATGAAAACTTTGAATATCCTAGACTCTGGGATGACTTGCAAAGTAGACATGTTGCAGTGCCATTGGCAGCATGGGCACTTGCTAGTTGGGCGTCAGCATCATCTTCTAATAGATCAAATATTGCAGAGCTAGACAGGGATGGACATGCTGTTATGACTACTATAATGGCACCTGAGTGAACTGTGAAATGGCATGGGGCTTTGATAACTCAACTTCTTTTGGAGGACATTGAGACCCCTCATCATATTTTATTGTTACATTACTTTATAGCTTAAGGATTGGTCGATGACCAACCACTCCTCTACGCATGTCCTCTTACATCACCTCAAGCATTTTTTAGGGCATCGACTTAATTTAATGACCTCAACTGCTTTAGCTTCTTGGATGTTCATTCAATAGGTCCTTCTCTCATCATTTATGTCTCAAATAGGATGGTGGAAAGATTGGTTAGATTATGTTTGTCAGGATTGGACTAGCACAAGCAAGGACACCACTGTGCACCATCCAAAGTCATATGAGCATTTGTCTATTATTTCTACTTTGCCAAAGAGGCCTGCTAGTATTGATAATTCAGATTTAGTTGTGGATGTCAAGTGTGAAGACTCTAATGTGGAGCCCGAGCTTCATGACACATTAATGGAAGGGCATAATTACATTTTGTTGCCACAGAATATATGGAGGCAGTTTCATAAATGGTATGGAGGGGGACCTACCTTACCAAGAAAAGTGATTACAACAGGTTCTTCCCAAGAGGACTTAACAGTAGAGGTTTATCCTTTGCGTCTTCGGTTGATCGTAATTCCGAAAGGAAGCCAAGCAACTCTTAAAAAGGATACTGTAAGAGAGCTTTATAGGAGGGCATGCGAGATCTTCAACCTTGCTTCAGAACAAATTCACATATGGGATTATTTTGGACAGAGAAAACATGTTTTGATGAATGATCTAAATAAAATGCTTGAGGATGCTCAAATTCAAATAGACCAAGATATTCTTTTTGAGGTACAAACAAATGGATCACAGCTTGATGGATATCAAAACTCCGTGCATGAGAATGGTTCAACATGAAAAGAGTCTGTGCCTGTAGAACCTTCTAGGTTAGGAATATCTATTGCAGGGGGACAGACCAGTGTGATGACCGAGACCCAGACAGGAGGATTGCAGTCCATCTTTTCTTTGCATCAGCTATTGCAGGATGGGAGCTTCTGATGGATTTGCCCAAGAGTCTGAACATGCTACCATGGAGGGCTCGATTCAACTTTAGACCACTGGATTGAAAGGAGAAGCAAGGTATCTGAGCCGACTTATCTATACACAATTGAAAAGGGGTACTTCTCGCTTCCAGAAGGTGTTAAATCTAAGCACAATGTGAAGACTGTGAATGTCAGCATTTCTGCCCAAAATTTCTGGCAACAGGTGGCAACAGCTTCTTATAAATGGTTTCATTGGTTATGACACAATTCTCATGAACAGTTTGTTGACTTCTCGAGGTCAAAGTTATCTCTATAATTTTCAAATGAAAGAGATTTATGATCTTACTTATCCACAAGAGTTTATTGGAACACCATTCAGATTTGAAGGTAGTCATAACAGAGTAGTATGCACCTCTCAGATTGGACTATCTTGTATCAAAATGTGGGGTGCTGTTGATGTCATTGTTCGTCTTTTTCACCAGCACAATGTCAGTGTCATTTACTCTTAGGGAGACTCAATCACGCATGCTTAAGTTCACAGTTTAGCTTCAGCGTCATGCACGTCATCGTCGTCCAACATTTCAACTCATTTTTGTTCATGTGATTGAATCACTTGTTTTGTACCTATCATGATTGGAATCCTTTTCTTCCTATTTGAATTTTGTGATGACCAGCTACTCGCCTTTATGGTGCTCACTCTTGTGTGGTTATGTGAGCTATTTACAATGATCAGTGTGCGGACACCCATGTCAATGCAGTATTTTCCCCGGTTCTCCTTGTTGTACTTTTTGGTTTGTTTACATATGCCTTTTTTTTGTACGCATATGGTTTCTCGTATTTGTCCTTTGCTACTACAACAGCTTTTATGCAGCACTTGATACTATATTTTTGGAATCGCTTTGAGGCGCCAGCATTGCAAAGGTTTATGTGGTAGAGAGATCAATTGCATCAACAGCCTGGGGTGCAGATAACATCTCCTCTCATTCTTGTATGGGTAGCCATGTATGTTCAGAAATGTGCCCCTTTTGCACTAAGGAGGAAGCAGAGAATTCAGTTGAAGAATGCAAAGATCTGGCAGGGCATGATGGCCCCCATGACTGTAAAATGAAAAACCACACCTGCGGTGAAATTTGTGACTTGTTTAAGAAGTCATCCAACTGTAACAAATCTTGTTCTATCAAGCTTGGGCATGAGGGTCCACACAAGTGCAATTCTCCCCAACATATGTGCAAGAAAAAATGTTCTCTTCCTAGTTGCCAAAATCCTTGTGTTGTCCCAATTGAGTTTGGGAATCATGATAGGCACGTTTGCCATGAAAGATACTGTCAAACCCCATGCCTCATGAAGGGGCTGTACAAGGACATGTGGTTACAAGGACCATTTCCATGACCTCAACCGCGATGCCGAACATTTATGTGGGAATGAGCACGTGTGCCTTGAAAAATGCGGGGTGCCTGGAATATGTGAGATTTTTACGGAGTTAGTTCGCCAAACAAGGTAGTTCCAAGGGCGCAGAGGATCTTTTGAGTATGAGCATGTATCACAGCAGAACGGTCTATGAAAGGATTGTTGTGTCCCAGTACCAGCCTTCAAGAGGAGCCATGAAGGACCCCAAGTTCATACAACTAATGAAGATGTTGTACATTACTGTGAGACAAGATGTCATTCTTGTGGCTATTTTTGCCGACTTCCGATCGATAACCCTGCTTCGCATAACACAGTGCATGGAAATATGAGAAATGTTAAATTCATTTCAGAATCAGAGGAGATTGATATTGATGACAGAAAGTACGCATGAGGGGATCCCGTGATTTGGAAGGATTGCGACAAAGAAGTGGTCACTCTGTTGAAACCTGAAATATGGTTTATATGGTGATTCATCGACGGGTTTTGTGAATACTAAGAGTTCAGTTATTTTGGCCACGGATTATTTGACTGAATTGCGATTGTTCCAGTAATGTTTAAATTTGTATTCACACATATTTGGAAAATCTGTAATTTCCTGTTCCCTTATGGCCAATATGATGGCGCCAGAGCAAGGTGAGTTGTGTGATATATATGAAGAACAACAAAGTGGTGAGGAAGGAAATTATATTAGATCACGGAAATCCTGTGATAAAAGATCAGACAGAGCCAGTGGCGACTGCATCAAATGATGATCATTGATGTGGGAGGTAAAGAATTTAGATTCACATGGGCGCCAGAGCAAGGATACTAACAAAATGGAGGAAGAATGGTGGAGTTCTACTGATAGGCTATGCAGCATTTCGAAACTTGTCTTTAGGAAAATATGTGAGAGAAAAGGCTGTCACAGATGATATTTGTGAGGATTTGCAGAGTGTCCTGACTTACTCATTTGTGATGAGGCACACATGATAAAAACACAAAGGCTGATATAACACAGGCATTAAAGCAGGTGAAGACCCAACGCAGAATTGCATTGACAGGTTCTCCTTTATAAAAAAAATTTGATGGAATACTATTGTATGGTGGACTTGGTAAGAGAAGGATTCCTGGGAAAACAACCAGAGTTCAAAAACCGATTCCAAAATCCCATAGAAAATGGGCAGCATGCTAATTCAACTGCAAATGATGTGAAAATAATGAATCAAAGATCATATGTCTTATATGAACAGCTAAAACGTTTTGTAGAACGTATGGGCATGAATGTGATGAAGGATGAGCTTCCTCCAAAACATGTATATGTGATATCTGTAGAACTTTCTCCATTACAGCGGCAGTTATACATCAGATATTTAGAAGTACATGGGTTTATGAAGAATGAAAAGAATGCATGTGTAAAAGTGGCACATAATAAATGCTTCTTCAATGCATATCATTCTTCAGCCAAGATCTGGAATCATCCAGGGTTACTGCAAAGAGCCAAAGAGGACAGAGACTCTCAACAAGGCGATGACACGGTTGAGAACTTCATTTTGGACGTAGCTTCAGCGATGATGATATGGAACATGACTTCTTGAACGGAGATAAGATGAAAATCTCAATGGATTTGATGCTAGAGCCGGGTTCAAATCTTGGCACAGTAAGAGTTCCCGGAATTGGGTTGGTCTATAATGAACTCATTCATGGAGTTCCAACAATATTTGGGAAATTTTGTAACAAGTCTCCCAGCTATTCATTCCACCATAAAATTTGTATGTATCAAGTATGTTCCAGTTCCTGTTGTGACACAGGGTGAGCGCTTTCTATTCAAACGAGTTTGTCCAAGAAACTACAAGATGTTTCACTGTATTACAATGTATGGTTACAAAGAAAGACATGAACTATTACAGATGACAGATGCACATTGAACTATGAAAGACGTGAACTATTTCAGATGACAGATGCACAGTGGTTAGACATTGCTCGTTTTTGTAACCACTTTCCAAACATTGATCTGGCATATGATGTATTAGAGAGTGATGATGTGAGAGCTGGGAAAAATGTTTTGGCGGATGACTGGTTTCTCACCCCCTTCAGTGGTGGATTCGATTTTGGACAAAGAAACATGTACAGTTGAAGACTGCTTTGCTGAGGAGGGAATTATTCAAGAGTGCAAGACTATCAACAATCGCCTCATTAATTTTCTTCGAGGCAAGGAACAAATGAAAAAAATGCACAAGCTGATTCAGAGATGTCACTAAAGGATTTGAAGCACCACCTGAACCTCTGCAGCCTAAATCCTTCTGGATGTGAAGGGCAACTCATCAAGCTGAAGGGACAGCTACCGCCACAATCTAAAAAGGCGAAAATTATTTCTTAAAATCTATGGAACCGCCTAAACAATACCGACAAAAGGATTCATGCGCAGTAATTACAGAGTTATGGCCATGAGGCCAGCACACAGATCTAGGACCACCGTTCAACCATTTTGAGGTTGCTCTCTCATATGCAGCCCTCACTTGCATAACTTCAGTTTCCAGCTGCCCCAAAACACCTGTTTTAGATATTTTATGCATTCATTACCAGCACAACTTAGCATTAAAAAACTTTATTGCTACACATCTCTTTGGGATCTGTTTTGTTAGATATTTTTCAGTGATTTTTTCACTTGACAGCGGCTCAAGGGCCAGCATGTAAATATTGCCTATTTAAACAACGTTGTTCGTTGTTCAAAGGGTGAGAGGTGGTTGATCGATAATCTCATTTTGAGACTTGCTGTTTACGCTCTAAGAGATTTAATAAACAGAGCTTGCTGGAACATTTGTGTTTGGACTGTCTAAATGTGGATTTGATGGCTGAAGAATAAGATTACAGAATTCTTGTGCTTCTTCATGGACTAATAAGTTTTTCTCATCTCTTTCTGCAGTTGCTATGTTTGCTATATCATATCTGTGTCGTGATCTAAAATTGCAGGAAGAAATAATAGCTCAGATGTCACTTAGCCGTGCTCTGTCCTCAATTCTTGTTATTTCTCTATGTTTTCCGTCTAAATTAGCTTATGAATATGAATTCCTCTTGGCTCATATTTACACTAGTTTCCTCCGTATATCAATATTGTTGTAGGAATTTCTTAATTGCTTCTATAGAATGTTCAGTCACGTTCCCTCTGTTAGCATAATGAAAGCTTCTTAGCTGTCTTTCATTCCCTGACATCCATTTCATCCTCATTCAAACCTGATATTATTCCTTGTGTAGCTATCTTGCTCTGTAGTCCCTTCTTTGCCAAAGAAAACACATTCTTCAGTCCACATCCTTGACTCCATGCCCAATGTTCTAAACATCTTACGCTTCACATGCCAACTCTGCCTGAATAGATCATCCATCCCGCCAAACTCAAACAAAAACCCATGTGCATACTAACTAGCCTGAAATCATTTCCTAAACAAAGCTAAATCCGAAAGAGAGAGCCCTCTCTAACTGCTGGTAGGCTAGGGCCGGCAGTCCAAATCTTGGTCTGTGGTTACCTCGGCCGTATCCCTTAAGGAGCCAAGGGACAACCTGAGTGATAACAATGACAACAATTGGAAGAAAAAAGAGAAAAGGGGCTTTGTTACAATTGTGACAACACATACACTAAAGGTTATAAGTGTGCTGAGAAGAAATTATTTTGCATAGATTATGAAGAGGAGGAAGAAAAGTATCAATAAACATCAAAAGAATAGGATGTACACTAGGAACCCACACGAGAGAGAGAAGAAATGAATCTGACCATATCCTATCAAGCATTAGAAATAATTACCACTTCTCAAACACTCAAGATAGAAGGACATATAAATAAGAAAAAGGTTCAAGAAGTGAAAGATCACATTGCCAAAGAAGAAATGAATCCAACCATATCGTGTAATGCATTGTCCGAAATTACCACTCCTCAAAATATCAATATAGAAGGATATATCAAGAAGAAAAATGTTTAAGAATTGAAAGATCACATCGAGCATCAAGAAATGAATCCGGCCATATCTTGTAATGCATTAGAAGAAATTACTACTCCTCAAACTATCAAGATAGAAGGACATATCAAGAAGAAATAGTTAATACTGTTGATTGATTCGGGTAGTACCCATAATTTTATTCATTGTAAGATAACCAAGGAATTGAATTGCTTCCTATATCCAGCACCACAATGTCAGGTGAGGGTGGAAAGTGGAGGAACCATAAATTTCTTTGGAAAGTGCCATAATATCAAGCTATCCATGGGAGAATATGTATTGAATAGTTCAATGCTTTCCATTCCAATGGGTGGTGCCGATGTTTTTCTAGGAGTCCAATGGCTACAATCTTTGGGTATTATAGGTTTTAATTTGCAAGAACTTTTCTTGAATTTTTTTTAGGAACGAAAGGAGGTTGGATTAAGCGGTATATGAGGGAAACCCGGAAATATAATTAACTCTGACAGCATGAAAAAGCTTCTAAATAAAGAACAAAGGGTTGTAATTACACAATTATGTTCAGTAGAGGATCCCACATCGAAATCATGTATTTCTCCAGATCTCCAAAACATTTTGGACAATGATTCCAAGGTATTTTAGACTCCCAAAGACCTCCCACCTATTCATGATCATGATCATGCTATTCATTTGATTCTAGGAAGTGTTCCTCCAAACATCAGGCCTTACAAATATCCATATGCCCAAAGGAGTGGGAACTCATTCAAAAGTTGTAGAAGATCCCCGTTCAAACAATTTTTCATGAACTTGAGAAGGAAGGAAAAATCATATTGGAACCAGAAGTAGTCACAAAACCGAGAAATTGATAGCTTTGAAATAGATCAATTTCAAAGTATCTCATCAAGTGGGAGAACTTACCTGCTGAAGATTCCACATGGGAGGACAAGAATTTATATAGAATCATGAATAACTACTCAAGCATTGAGGACAACACTTTTTGAAGGAAAGGAGCATGTTAGGTCCCTATACTACTAGTGTAACCCCTTATTTTTATTAGTACAACCCCCTTATTATATTGTTGTGCCCATGTAGTCCCCATATTGTTATTATTGTGCCCCATAGAATCCAGCTATTGTTATTATTGTGCCCTTACATTATTATTTTTATGTTGGCTCTGATTATATTATGACCCCTTAGACTCCTATATATAGAAAGGAGGTATTTTCATTTGTATCATCTAAGAATTGTTCATTTGGGTAATGTAAAGGAGGTTGCCCCCTCAAAGAGGCTTATTTCTAAGGCATTGATCTATCTTTTCTATCTTTTTGTGTCATGGTTTCATAACAAGGGAAGTGGAGTCCCTATGGGGCCTTGATAAAGACTGCATCTGCCATTTCATTCATTGTGAAAACTTTTTAGAAAACATACAATTCCCTTAGGAGTCCCCATTTCTGAACACTAATTGCTATTACATTGAAAATACTATTTTTTATAAAGAAATAAACCTACCAACTGTTACTATTATTTAGGAACAAAAAACTAACAATAAACTCAACATAGACAAATATTTGATTTGTTGTACAAAATCAGCCACTGGAAAGAGTTGATTGCCTTCAAATTTTGAAAAAATTCAGAGTTGTTGAGTACTTTTCCAACTATACCCCTAAATACTCGAATGCTACCACACGCCCTTGAAACACTGGATTTGATCCTTTGAATATTCAACTAAGATGGATTTCCAGATAAGCCTGCATTATTCATTTCGTAAAATTATTTGCATTATTCTTGAGCCTTTGCTTCTTGAATTTCTCCAACACCTTCAAGAACATTATGGAGAACATGAAAATCAAAGCTTGCAGTGAGTGTAAGTCTGGTTAAAGCTATATGCAGCTCCTTAATAGTTTTCAAAAGATTTGGAATTGTGGCTGTCAAAATAGGAAAAACATCTCCAAGCATTGATCCACTCTTAATTGTTAAAGCAAAATTGTCCCTTGCAAGTCTAAGGTTTGACGAAGATGGAATCTATTTAAAAGGAAACGCTCCTTCCCATACTAACTTGACTGGCTTAGGTTTTAGTTTTTGAATTGAATGAAATATCTCACATCTCTAATTATAGATTCATAGAATGGATTTCAATGTTTGTGCTATAGGAAACATCAGATATTCCCCACAATCACCAAATGTGCAAGATAATGAAGTTTTGAGCAGCATTTGTGATATGTTCTTGGTCTTCCGCTTGGTGATGCATCTATGAAAATCAAAGATGCTATTATGTATAATTTTCTTAGTGAATGAAGATGAGAGAATGGTGAAGGAACTAGTATAATTGGAAGATCTACATGAACTCTACTCATAAGAAAAGGCTCTTGAGGAATCCATAGAGGAAGACTAGTTTTGCTCATTGCTTTCTTCTATCCGTGCCCTATTTCTTGAGCCCTTCTGTTCTTATTTCTCTGATATTTTCATTTTTGTCAATGATGTTTGATGATCAATGTATGATGATAGATGTTTGTCACTGTCCTTTATTTTTCATGGGTTCTCAGTCAACAAAATTGTCTTTCTATGAGGTAAACTTTATCAACATGAAATAATAATTGAACCTCCTTTGACATGCAAAACGGAAAGCATCTTCCACTGCACCTTTGACTATGAATTCTGATTTTTTCCATCAGACTCTTCATATGTGAATTTTTCATCCTTCTCTATAGAGAAAAGGATCATCTCTAAGCAGGTCAACACAATGCTTACACAATTCTTCCTCTGATACCACAAATGAGGTTTTATGTAGCTTAATGGTGCTCGATCGTTTACTGCCAGGTGTTCCTTTAATGAGAGAAATTATGCCACCTATTTAACGAGATGTCATTTTGGCTGATATATTTATTCCGTTCAAATATGGAGCTATAAATTTTATGCCTTGAAACTCTACTCATAAAAAAATGCAATCCAAAACTTTGGTAGCTTTAACAATAAGAATTAGAGCATCTCTTTCTCCTGGGCGAAGTCCACTCAGAACACCATCCACATTCATCTATTCCAAATATGGGAAGAATTAGGGGACTTGTATTCTGAACTATTGCCCTCCAGTCACCTTGAATGAGAGTGAACTTGTCCATAATGATCTTCTGCCTGGTCACACCTTGGGCAACAAAGCACACTCCCACAACATTCTCCTTCAGGTCCCTACTCGAGCAAGCATTAACAAGTAAAACTACTTAACCTTTTTCATCCTCTGAGCCATGTCTTTTTATCTCAATTTGAACATTTGTCTTTTCAACTACTTGTAAAGCCAAATGTAGCATCATTCTCAACTGAGGTTTCCTTGACAAGATTGATTAGAGGGTCCCCCAGGACCTCTTCCACTGACAACCTTGTAAGTTCGACAACTTTTCTATTCCATCCATTTACTACTCCTTAAGAATTGACTGCCAATATTGGAGTCGTTGCTATTTCAATCAATCTCACCATCTCATTTGTCACTGCATTCAATTCTTCCAATTTCTTCAAGTTTCAAATTAGTGAGTTGGCTATTTATCGACATATTTCCACTACTTTCATCGGTTTCTTTACAGTAACCTCACAGTATTAACTACAATGAATGGATGGCATCCATCTCAACATCTTCCCAAGGCAAACTCCTCATTTTTACCATTTCAAGGAATTCATCAAACAAAGATCATGGATGCATTTTCTTACCATTGTCTTTTTCCTGCAGGTCATGTTTGGCACCTCCCCATTTGATTTCTTTTTCAGTATGGGATCTGAACCAAAACAAAAGTGTTTTGAATTAATTCTCACTGCGAAAATTCCACAAACTGCATTCCATAATGATCCAACTCCAAGATAGCCTGCATAAACAAGACTATCTGTGCTCAAACCCGTGGAATCCATGTGATGCTCAAACAACCATGCAACAATATCTTGGATCTGGTCTTGAGTAGGAGTTATCCCCAGAAGCCAAATGCTTTCTTCATAGTAAAGGGAAACACCATCGCATCTAACAAGGTCATTATGTTGGGTTTCCGAGTGACAATTCCCAAGGGTGTTTCATGAAGCAGCATGTCACAGAGAAATGCTTGAGTGCACAAAATTCACTTTTCTCTCATCTAGAACTCAATTCCAACTTCCTTGTTTAGCTGAATTCCAAAAACTTGCATTAAGAACTCACATAAATACCTCAAAGGAAATGGAACATAGCCTGCACTAGTGTGATGACAAACCACCAATCCCCAAAGTCTTCTTCCTTTCTATGGCATCTGCCCCTCACTACCTCCATCCAATTCCTCCTCATTGATGACTACAACCATTACTAGAGATGCTATAGAACCCATGTTGGCCATGTATTCAGCATGAGGTGCTATCAATGTAGATCCACACAAACATAGGTCTCTAGGAAATCTCTTTTCCTGAATCATTGCTACAGGTTGTGGATAGCAATCACAAATCATTCTTACTATGTTCCTCATAAAAAAAAAAAATTGTAAACCTAAAGGACACCAGTTGCAGGGTAGTGAAGACCCAAATAAGGTTCTAAATCATATCTTCTAATCTCATATATCACCTCACCATGATCATCATCATGAAATTTATAAGCCATAACGCGGTCATAGCCTATAAGGTCACACACCTCTTGTAAACTCATGTCACACAATAGCCCAATATTTCCACTAGGGATCGATTTGCAATCATGATATTTCCTTTTGCAACAAGCTTATAGGATTGTAATGCTCTCATTATAGAGGTGGAAACATCCAAAGTCCCAATAGGCTCAAAATCTATCACTAGTGCCACATCAATTCTATGGAGTATATCATAGAAGTGATTACCGAAACTCTTGGAATGGACCAAAACAAGATTTAGAAGATTGAGTTCTTCAAACTTGGAAGCCTTCTACAATGCCATGGTGCTCAAAGGAGTGAACAAGGTCGCTGCATCACTACTAATACAAAGAATGTTTTGGTCCTCCATGTTGGGAACTGCATGAGTTGACACTTGAAACATATTTGGGGGATTTTCACTGTAGACAATTACTTCAAAATTCTTCTCATTCACTGCAATCATGCACCCAAATGGATGAAGCAGATTTCTCTTTTGCATTTGCTACAGATATACACTAACCACAACTGATGGAAGAATATATAAATCCTTGTTATTTGTAATGGAGTTACAACTTTCAACACCTTGAATTTTAGGCTAGACATCCAAACTTTAAGAAATTCAAGAACTTGGCTCAATCCCTCATCTCCCACATTTGCATCATCATTTTTATCTGTGTCAGTATCTGTGTCTTTAGTAGCTTTAAGTGATACTGAAAAGGAAGCATCTGCAGATTGTCCAATACGTTGCAAGTAGACCACCTGCTCCTTGTATTTTTTATTTTTGTTAAGAAAATTTCAAACATACAAATCCCTGGAGCTCCTGTAGCTTTAAATACGAACAAAATTTTCCCATATAAATAATTTTTAACAAAACATTATTTGTGATAACACAATGAGATGCATGAGAGAGAAGGCGCCAAGGGCTGGCCTCAATCCGAGACTTGTAGAGTAAGAAATCATGGCTTTGGGTTCACAATGCTGGTGTTCTTTGTCACATAAACCCTTCAATGCTAGATGAACATGAACACAAGGAATATGTTAGGAATCTGTTTCACAGGATGCATGTGCCCACAAGATTTTTGCCGCATATACCCTTAGACGTAGGAGGAAGATGAACAGAAGGACTATGTTAGGAATGTGTTTCACTGGATGCAGGACTGTGTTAGGAATGTGTTTCACTGGATGCATGCTTGTGCCTACAAGTGATTATGGGAAGTTGTGAGCCCCTCCTAGAGAATAGATCTCAAATCTTGCGAGCATTCTAAGCCCAAAGTGGCATCCACACTCATTCTTTCCAAATACGCCTTTCCTTCTCCTGTTCCCCATGGAAAAACCTTTCCAATAGAGGGAAATAAACAATTTTGATATTTCAACAATTTTTTCAAATGGAGGGAAATAAACCATTTTAATATTTGAAAGGAACAAATCCATGAAACCTTAATTTAAATTAAATGAAAATGCTCTTCCTTTTATCAAGGGACTTAAATTCCATTAAATAAAGGTTGAGTAATTTTTTTCATTTTTTTTTGAAATGGAGGTATTTTTTATTTACATAATTATTAATTTATGAAAAAATTTAGGTTTTGTGTCACCAAATATCAATTGGGCTGGTTTTGGTTGATTTATAAAAAGTGAATTATGGTGATATCAAAACAACTTTTGAGTGGTTAAAAAGTGACAAAAAAGTACTAATTTCATGGTAATGATCAATCATCATTTCCAATTAAATGTTTCATTTAATAGGGATAATTCATTTATAAAGGTTTCTTATCATGTTTAATAGAGGTAGTCAATATGGGAAAGGTAATACTTTTGCTCTCACATGTCTTAGAAAATTGATATCTGTTTGCCCATAAACATTAGGACTAGAAAAATAGCATAGCTTCTAGAGCTAAGTTTTTTCGAACTTAGTTATATCTTGAACCACAAATTGGTGTTGACCTCATGTATATCGTAGAAATTTGGTGGCTTGTAGGGTAGTATTGTCATAAAATAAGAAGGATATACATAAAAATAAGCTTTGTGTGGTAAAAAAGTATAGTTAAATAGTAATGCCATAGAATTAATGATCATTTCCAAGGAAATGTTTGCTTTAGTGAGGATAACTAATCTATGGAGATTTTCCATGATGTTTAATAAAGGGAGGCAACATGGGAAATCTGATAGTTTGGCTCCCACATGCTTTAGAAATTGATCTCTTTGTCCATAAACATTAGAGGTAGAAAATAATCCTAGGCTCTAGAGCTAAGTTTGTTCCAAATTAGCTATATAGTGAACCATAAATTGTTGTTGGCCTCATGGATATGGTAGAAATTTGGTGGCTTATAGGGTAGTCTTGTAATGAACTAATGTTGTGACTTATTATCTAGTCACAGATTTTAATCCTAGACTAAATTAGTCATTTAAGTTAGTCATTTTTACTTTGGTCACTTAAAATTTCTCAAATTTAGTAGTAATTTAGTTGAAATAATTGCGGTGACTAACTTTTTTAGTCACTAGTCATTAATTTCATCATTTTCTACTTGTTGAAGTTAATCATCATTATCATCATCATCATCATCTATAGTATTCGTAATATGGCCTTTCATTATATATGGTTTTCTATAGTATTCATTATTATAATGTAAAATTCAGTTATATAAAAATAATTTAAAAAATATTAAACTAGATATTAAAACATTTAATTTTAAATAACTTAAAAATCGAATTGATAAAATAATATATATTAATATCAAAAATAAATTTCATAAATATAATATTATGATATTATTAAGATGTTATGATATATTATTAAATAAAATAAATATGTGGAAATCATGTGTACTAATTTTTTTTTTTTTTATATTGCAATATTGAAGTCATGATTATAACTATGATTATAACATTTTTTATAAGATAGATTGTTTCTTGAGTTATATCATATGATATGTTTATTGTTGTTCTTGTATAGTTATGGTTTGTCCATGGAATCATGGTGTTTTTCCATCATTTAATAAGTAGGGTGCGATCAATAAGTTACATGAAAAGGGTATCCATAGCCAATTAAAGTTAATGTGTGAAGAAATATATTCAAAACTAATAAAAGTTAATCATCGTAGTTGTATTGCTTGATATTGACAATGGCTTAAGGTTCATTTTGGTAGATTTTTCATCACATTTGACAGCATGACATTATTGGATCCGTTGCTTCAATGTGGATCTGGTGCATGGATATTATTGTGGTGTTCACATGAATACAATTTGTTATGCATGGAAGCTTGGCCTATGAATGAACCCCATTAATCAGACCTAGTCCACATATAGTCTACTCGTGACACTTGCACATGTAGAGGCTAAGAATAAAGTGTAAAGGAATGTACACCATTTTTTTATTAATTTGTTATTCAAGATACAAAAATATGTGAATGTTGTACATGTGTGTTCAAAAGAGGAATGTTTTGCTTATGGTAGATCTACTTGTAGTGATTGTAGAATGCAGATATGTTGGTATTAGCTTATCCACTACCATGTTGAACTTCAGTAGGTTGGTAGAAGTGTTGTATCCATTCCACTTAGTGAGGAAGTGACCTTATTGTTGTAGAAATCTATGGCAGAAGATTTTATCTCATGATCACGAGGACATATTGTGTGATAACTCTTTGTGACCATGTGACAAACTTGTTATCTATATGAGAAACTAATGTATTTTGGTTGAGTGAAAGCGTAGATTCGAGGTAAAATGGTCATAATTATGGATTTGAATTCAAGCCCATAAGAAATACAATTAATATTATATGTAAAAGAGTCAAACCTTATGAGAAAGAGTCTCATATCTCTGAAATATTGATTTTTTTATGAAACATCTTAAGCTCAAGGGATTTATTTTATAATAATCAATGTCATGAAAACAATATCCATGTGCTATAGGTGTGATGATGGATCTTTCCAAAAATGAAGAGATAAAGGATGTGAAGCTGGAAATTATTGATCCACCATTTTGTCATCTTCTAACCATTTAAAACACATTTTTCTAATCATTTTACCTCATCACTTCAATCATTAATCACCCCTTCTAACCATGTTTCTTCATTAATATATTGCAACAAGCTTTGACATAGTTAATTATGATTATTTTCCTTTATTGTTGACGAATTAGAAAGGATTATGCCTAGTTTTACTAATAATCTATTTTTTTTAACAAAGAATGAAGACTATGGAGCAAAGATTTCTCTTCTCATCATTATGAATTAGTTAAATAACATTACATTGGAGACATCAACAATAAATGACTATAGTGAGACTGAACTAAACTTGATTAACTGAAACTGAACTAGGGCACTTGGATGGATGGTTTTGATACCTAACAGGTAGTTGGAATTAGATTCTCCAACACACCCCCTTAATTACACCCACTTAAAAATTCAATTAAGATGCCTACTAGTATATGTCTCATTTAGGCTTACAATTAAAAAAATTGACTTTAACTACATTTACTTTTCTTATTCTCTTATTCCAAATCTTGTAGCCTTGAAGTTGTTTCAGCTTTTTTCGTTGTTGTAGCCTTCAAACCTTAGTTTCTTCATTTGATGGTGTGGGTCTTCCATTGTTCTAGGTTGTCTAAGCATGTCTTGGACTTCTTCAAAATGTAGCTTGTTTATGGACTAATCCCACATGACATATTTTGTTGTGCGATCTTCATCATCAATTTGTTGCAACATAAGTTTATAATAAAAAAGTATTTCCCACTACTCTAATACCTAAAACTTTCATTGATGTTTTCATCATCCAAGTTGTTTTCAACATTCATTTTTGCAACTTCTATGCAAACTTTATCAAGGCATGTTATTGCAACCCATGCTTCAAGTAACTTCAACTCTTCTTCATAATTGTTATCTATACCTACAAACTGGAAACCAATGTTATAATTAATAATATTTGCAGAACCACATTGGTTTTGTTCCTTATACTCTGCAATGAGAGAGTTCTCTTACTCCACTTCCAGCTCTACTTTTTCTTTTGTCTTTTTTTTCTCTTTGTGGGCTTCCTTCTTTGCCTCTACTTCTATCTCTATCTTTGTCTTTGTCTTTGTCTCTTCCACTTCTATAGTAACATGTGATGCTGCAGACATGTTGTCTTTGAATGACTCAAGTGGGGTTTTATAGCTGAATAACATCACGTCTATATGATGTTTTTGTTGCATCATCTTCAACCATTGATAATTAGGAAAAACATCTTTATCAAATTTAACATAAAAAAAATTGAATTGTTGGATTAACCATAACATTACCTGTTCTAATGGCAACTTTACTGCCATCAACAAGCTCTGTTGTTGGATTCACCAAATATTCATTAACAAGTTTTGTTGCTATATTCACCAAATATTCATATACTTGTAGTTGTTCATAGTGGGATTCATGAGCATCTATGTTCTCCTTCTCTCTTGCTCCTGCACAATGTTCACAATCATCATCCACTAGAAACTATGCATAATGGGATTCATGAGCATCTATGTGCTCCTTCTCTGCCTCTTCTACAAATTCTTCATATATATCATCCATTTATGGTTGAACATAGTGGGATTGGACAAACGTTTCATCTCGATGTACATATCTTGCTATAGATCCACCTTTAGCTTCAACTTTAGTGCTCCCCCTTACACCAAAAGTCCTCTCAAGGGTATCACAGACCTCCTTGGCTATCTTGGCATCTAAAATGAGGGGAAGAATGGTATTATTCTATATTTTAACCTCTAAATATAAAAATGTCTCAAACATCTCTTGTTGTTGGTTTGACTTTCTTAGCCTCTTAGCTTTTCCCATTTGTTGTAGCTCAACAAGAAAATGAATTTGTAGACATGGAAATTTGCTGCAATAGAACTTCGGGATTTTTCAATGATGACTATAATTGTCACTCATAGTGACAACATGCAAGAATGCTTGCTCAAGAACCCAAAAGGATTCGCCTTTACCACTCAAATTCACATTAATAGATTTTATCACGCAAATCTGTATTATAATCTAGGAGACGCAAATTTATGCATGCATAATATCTCAAGCACTTTTTTAATATCCTTACCTCACTTTGGCATTATAAAATCTTCGAGCCACATTAAAGTCTTCAATAAATACTCAATTGAAGCCACACTAATGATTCTGTTAAGAAGAATTTCAAAGCTAAAGGTATTTTTACAATCTTTTCACAATGTTTTCAGTGATAAATACAAATCCCATTTTTTAAATAAAAAAGGGAAGACCTTTTAAATAAAATTGAGGTCCCAAAAAAACATTCAATGAGAAAACCTTTTCAATGGTTGGTTGTGGTGCTTCGATTTTTGTGATTCATGCTCCCAATCAGATTTCATGGTCTCTTTATGTTTGGTTGTCTTTTTTGTTTGTAATATGATCAGTTACGCTCTATGTGGTGAACAAAGGTTGCATTCAACTTTGAAATCGGAAAAAAATTCAAACCTCTTACTCATGCTCCTTGAGTTTTGAACTCTTTTGAAGGGTGACATGCTTCCCAATATTTTTTCTTTTTCTACATTACATGGTCAACATACTTCCCATTATAGAATGATTGTGTTAAGACATTTTTTTTGGAATTTCATAATTCACCATTGATCAACACATTTAGGGAGAGTGATCAAGTGCGTTGGACATGTTAATTTATTTTTTTCACGCTTCTCCGATTTATTCATGAGAAACTTCTATGTAATTTACATTGTCATAAATAAATTTCTCTCTTCTACTTCTCCACAAGAGGCTTCTTCAAACTTCTTCAAACTTTTGTCTCTCTCTCTCTCTTCAGTCATGTTGCTTCTCTTTGAGGGAGTCTTATGAAAACTAGATCTGATGCCATGACAAATAATGAAGACTCTGGAGCAAATATTTCTCTTCTCAATATTATTAATTAGTTAAATAATATTATATTAGAGACATAAACAATAAATCACTGTAGTGAGACAAAACTATATTAGACTAACTGAAACTAAAATAAGACACTTCGATGGATGGTTTTGACACCTAGCAAGTGGTTAGAATTAGATTCTCAAACATTTCCTATTTTAGTTCTATAACTCCTATGTAATCATATAATTGACCTCCAAGGTTGGCATATCTATTAAGTTATAGGTGGAATTCCAAGATATGGTTTTTCTTATTGGATTCGATGGCATAGATTCATGTTTTCTAGAACCTACCTAGGTCAATTACACACACCTACTTAAGATCAATGTTTAAGTCAAAGTGTGTGAAGAAGAAAGAAGTAATGAATTTCAAATATGGTTTTCGGAGGAATGGAAAATAATCCAAGAATTTTGTGAAATCGGTTGTGCTTAGAACACCCCTAGTAGGGTCATGACCGATATCCTAGAAATGTGTGTGGATAGGAAGATACATTAAGTTATTTCAATGGTATGTTTTTGGTTGCAATTTCTTTTAAGTCACATCCAAAGCAAAGCAATCAACCAGCAAAGAAACCAACTCAAACATATTCTTAGTTGATTGTATGTCAAACTCATCAAGTGTAATAATATCTTTAGTTTTTCTACAACTATCATATTCCAAAAATAGGAAAAACAAAACTTTTTGTACTCTATCCATAGTTTCACAATCGATATTTGGGGAAATCGATTTTGATTTCACCCCTTGCTTCTTTGTATAAATGCATGGGAAAAAATGGTTTTGAGAGTTATATTTTCTAGGAGTTAGATCAACTAGGGGTTCTCATTTTCAACTCATCCATTTAACAATGTAATTTGATCATTTAGAGTTGTTGGAAATTATGCAACTTTGATTTTATGTCTTTATTAATGAAAAATTGCTAAAGATGGTGCTTAAGATTTTTAGCTATGCAACTTAAATCTCAATTTTTTTCTAGGAAGTGTGGTGCTTGTTAGGAGTTTTCATCAAATTAGCCCATGTTTTCTTATCTTCCTTATTACTGTAGAAGATCTTATAACTTTATCTTATACATTAATATATTTGTCCTGCAATATTATTTAGTCCAACCAAGATGAAAAATTTGTAGTCTATCAAATAGGGGTTTTGTGTGAAACCCTAGTGATCACCATATCTCATTTCTTATCTCTCCCCTTGCTTCCATTTAAATTGTTGTTATTTAGAGGTGAGATTTCTTTCCAAGGAGAAATGATATGCATTGTAACTTTTTCTTGGCTCCATGAACACTCTATTAGGTAATTTTTAAATATTGCAACCTATGGTGAAGGGACCCTATATTGATGTCTCATATAGCACAAATCTCGTAGATTTGACCTATCTATTTCTATCGTATAGTGTATGTTATAAATCCTACTAATGCTTTGAAATCTACACATACTATGTATCATTTCTAATTTTACAAACCCCTACTTCATAATTTTTGTTGGAACTAGTAAGAAATTATTTTGGCCAACATTTTGGCATCGATGCTAGGGGCATTCTAAAAGGGTTAAGAAATTAATAGTATAGATTTGTTTTTTTGCAAATGACTTTTCTTGATTTCCCCAACACATAAGACTCTGAGGAGTGAGAAGGAAAATTATCAACTATAAAATTGTGCACCACTTTGGTGAGTCTCTATGAGCCCTTGTCATGTTCATACAATGTGTTTCTTTTATGAAATTTTGTTTTCTTTTAGCTTGGTTCATGGACAGGAAAATGATACCTCATGTCAACAGAGAAGTTGGTGACAAAAAGGTCCTTGTAGTGTCAGGGATTCCAAGTACATGATAAAATATGATTTAAACATTTTCTTTTAGCATATTTCACTTATTTATATAAAGTCTTTATTTTTAAGGTATTGTAAGAACACCTTCCTCCCCCCCAATGTACTAATCCTTGTGCAAGAAATCACGTACAAGGTAAAGAAAAAAGGATACTAAAGAGATTGTGGATAAAAGGAGGAAATTATACTCCAATGAATCTCTGAAATATTAGCAGTGGTTGGAAACATCTTTGCATCTCACGACAGGAATATAATCACAACATTTTGAAACATACTTGAACTCTGGGAAGTGATAGAAGACCAAAATTTCCACAATAAAAATTAAGTAGAATAACTAGAGAAACAAAATAATAATGGCTTTCATTTGATCGAGAGAAACCAATATACCTAATACCAATGATTCCCTAACATGCCTATCATCATATCCTTTATGCATCCAAGGGATCAACCATCCAACAATAAAATATTTGAATGACATTATAGAAGAGGACATGCACAATATTACAAATGAGCATTTGAACCACATGTATCATGACTATATTTAATTATGGTTATAGACAACTATCATACCACAAAACTCCTTCACTCTTCAAATTTTATTTACGTCATCATAAGAGTGGATGGTTTCTCATGCTTTCGTATACATTAAAGCATATTTTTTGAATTGCAATATGAGTACATTTGTAATCATGTTACACACATGGCTTCACTAGAAATATTCCTACACTTGAGAAGATATTTTCTTTTCATGTAATGTAGGATTGTGTAAGAGAATTAATAAATATAATAGTAGATATAAAAATAAAGAATAACTAGGAAAACTAGGAAACTAACATAATTAGGCATGTACACTGCTTGAAATCCGTGTAATTGGTTAGAAAAATTTCAATAATTTATACATCTTGTTGTTGGGCTTGAAAAATTATTTCAAATTTATATATATTATCATGTTAGCTTATGTGGGATGCACCAATTCCCTCCTACTAATGAGTATTTACACATAAACCTCAACAAACTATATAGGTTTGACACTAGAGACATCTTCTAGTACATTGGGGCTTGCATACAACAATGGTAGGCTCTCTCATTAAAGACAATGGGAATACAAAAAAGTCCCTTGATTGCCAGAACTTTCAGCTGACTGAACTTCAACATTTTCATTCATACCTAGCAAGTTGTATTGGTTAACTTGATTCTCATTGACATCAATGATGATTCATCTCACTTTGGTTAGCAACATACAATAATGTTTGGAAATCCAATGATACCTTTCAATACTTAACTTCAAAACTTACATTTTCCATGGAAATATTTGTACCATGGGTTTGATATTTCATGAATATTATGTGGAGTACCAAATCACATTTTCATCCTTCCATTTTTTCATCCTTTCATCATTATTTCAAAAACTTCATCAACCATTTTAGATCTGCCCTGCAAATATAAGTCTCATTAGCAACCTTCAATGAAACATAGTTATAGATCATCTTTCTTGGTCATAATAATCATCTTTGTGCAATCAACATACAACAAGATTACTATATTTTGGATGAACTTTGTGGTAGATAATTCTTAGGATCAATTTATTTTCATCATCATACATGTAAAATTTAGCATATAGGTAAAACCTAAGGTAAAATCCATAGTGAAACTTTTTAATTTGTTAAAAATTCATGGATAATGATAAGGATATACTATAAACTTTCTCTCCTATCCTACCCTTTAATTTTGTCTGCACCTTTCCAATATGTTTTTCCCTAATAATTTGCCATCATTCAACCATGACACATGGGACAACAATACAACATTAAGTGCAGCAGTCATGAGGTCCAACATTGTGATGATGGGTGCAGCATGGTACAACACGGTAGGTGTGGCATGATGATGAGATGTATCATGATGATAGGTGAAGGAGTCACCTTGGAGAATCAGTTGAAGCAGCATGTGTTCAACTAATATCACATAACATCTTCTTAGATATGATCTATGCTCTCATGTAGATAATTCAAAGTGTTGACCTCAATTGTATATGTACAATCTCTCTCTCTGTCTCTCTCTGTTTAACTATTGAAGAACATATTAGAAGGATTGATCAAGGGTTTCCTCACATTGGATTTTGTCCTTGGCTAGAGTCACATCTTGTCTCCTCTGGTCTTGGCTTGTCTTCTACTATTTATATTTATGTTCTATCTGTAGTTTACTTTAAATTTGGTGTGATTGCCAATCTAGAAAAAATATTGAGTTAAATGTGAAAATTGAAATAAATTGCTCTAGCATAGAACATACCCAAAACATAACATTTGCTAAAATCAAATTTAATGTACAATATATTTATTTCACGTTGGAATAATTTTATTGGCAATGTGCTTGTGTTTGTGATAGAGGGTAATAAAGAATGTTTTTTTTTTCACAATGTGATGTTGTTGTTGGCCACATGCTTATGTTTGTACCATATCCCATTCTTAAACCACATGTTCCATATCAAAGGCCTTTTAATAATTTGAGGGATTAACTTTTTTTATTTTGTAACAACCTATGTAGGCATGGACTAAAACCTCATTGTCTCTAAAAAGCAAGGTAAATTTTCATATGCATGGAAATGTTTCACGAAAGATTATTATTCCAATGTTTTTATTGACAATGTGTTTTTCTTTGTGCTAGAAGGAAATTTAGCATGCACTAGATTTACTTTACATTGCAATGTTGTTGTTGAAAATCTTCTTTTATGTAATAGAAAGGAGTCTAAAATGTGTTACATTTCCCTTGCCTTGCAATATTTTAAATGTCAATGTGTTTGCGTTTGTGCTAGAAGGAAATCTAGCTTGTGCTAGATTTCTTTTGGTTTGCAATGTTTTTCTCCGGAATATGCATGTGTTCATGCTAAAAATAATTCTATCATGTGCTAGATTTCTTTCACCATACAATGCTTTTATTGGAAATATCCATGTGTTTGTGATAGAAAGCAATCTAGGATGAAAATATTTATTTTGCTTTACAACATTCTTGTTGGCAATATGCTTGTGTTTCTGCTAGAAGCAATTCTATCACATTCTCTATTTCTTTCACCTTGCAATGTTGTTATGTGTTTGTCTTTGTGCTAGACGAAGATCTAGAAGAAAATCTAATGATTTCCATAGCTAATGTTATTTCATTGTATTTTTCTTTTATGGTTTCTAAAGCAAGCTAAGACTATACATGACTATCAAATAATTTTTTTGTACAAATATGATGGAGTTTCTAAATTTTTATTTATTTATTAACAATGTAATGTCTTTTGGAAATGTGCTTATGCTCATTTTAGAAGGAAAGCTAGTAGGTGCTAGCTTGGCTATAGTCACAATTAAAAGAATATAATAAATTATTTGGTGGTGCATTTTTTCTAATCAACGCCATGATTAGCTATTATTGTGAGTTCTACACTTGTTATTGTTCTTGTTCATTTTGTTACACGTATAATGATGCAACTAGTTATAGTATTTATAAATTCATACTTTCTTCAATAATTTTAAACTGTGATAATAGTTTTTTTGTTTGTCAGAAAACATGGACTATGAAGCTAGTGAGAATTCAAAGGAAGCATCCAAGGGAAAAGGAAGTTCAAGAAACATGACACGAATATCTTTAAATGTTATGACTATTTTAAAATTAGTTTATACTTTGTTACAATGGTTAGAGATTATGTAATAAATGGTTGTTGATTAGTTTATATTTATTATTTTATCAGGTTGATGATAAAATGTTGTGCTCCTTCTTCCACTGTCCAATTATAATATTTTCGGATAAAAAAATTCTCCTATATATTGATAAACCTATTTGGGATAAATGGGACATTGTTTTTAACTATTACCAACTAGGCACATTAAAGTGTTATCCAAGCCAACTTGATTTTGAGAACTACAAGAGAAATAGTCTACATAGTTTGACAAAAGCTACTCTTCGCCCCCTTCAGGGATTGACCATGGAAGAAATTTCTTCAGTAGTAGATAAGCTATTGGATCGAACCATTTGGTTTTCTATTCCACTTAATCATCCAACATATGCCATCAAATGAAAAGATTATTGTTCTAAATTGAAAACCTATAGAACAATACTTGATGTAATGATTATATATTGGCAAAGTCATGATGAGAAATTGAATGAGAAAACTCTCACCACATTCAGCATTCTTGAGAATTATGAAATTAACGATATCATATTTTCCAACTTTTGCAACACGGTGAAGGAGTCTACTTATGTAAAAGGAAAACGTAATACAAACATAGAGTCCCTTTCTCAGCGAACATGTGGAGTATTTGACAGAATGATAAATGGATCAATAAGTGTTCAACAGGTTGACAACAATTTTGAATTTGGTTGTCATTTTGGGGGCCCTAATCTTTTGTCAACACTTTTGCACTCTTTTCTAATGTCAGTTGCAACCAATTTTACATACTAACCTTATTGTTTTGGATACACTGACTTTGAAAAAAGAACCATTACAGAAGGGATATTATATTGAATATTTTCGATTTCTTATCGAAAAAAATGAGTTGAATGACTTTACTACAGTTATCTTAGTAGAAATTATCATAATTCCATTTACTTATATGTATTGATATACATTTATAAATGTAATTTATTTTTTAAGTAAAGCTCTTAATGTAAGTAAAGATATATCTTTTACAAAACTAATTAGGATTAATTGATAATGAACTTTAAGTGGTTTATTCAAACTATATCAAAAAATCAAGTGCAATAGATGAATGCCTTTTTAATACCTATTTAATCTTCAAAACCAATAGCTTAATGATAATTTATTTGTATTTACATTAAGTATTTAATAATTAAAGAAGATCAAGGCTTATATAAATTTCAACTAAAATTCATGAGTTATGTTTCACAATTATTTGTTCCCCATTAAAAGTTCTTATCATTTTCTCCTCTTAGTGAAAGTAATGGTCAATCATGGTTTTCCATATAATTGAGACTATTTTTTACATACATTGATACTATTATTAGTTATGACAATGTTTACAAGGAGATATTAATATCCACACTACCATCGACTTTACTTATCTTTGAAAACCATTGCCTCCACTACTTACAAGAATACAACTAATTATTGTTTACTTCAATTAGTAACATTGTCCATCACAATGGAATGACTTGAATAACCATCTAGGAACTCTCATTTGATGTACTTGGATTTAGAGTGGAGATAGATAAAAGGTGCCTAACCTTGTTAAAATAACTATATCAATAATGCCTAACTTTTATAATGGATGCCTGGATGCTACGAAGATGAATGATCACCCCCTCATTAGTGCTTCATAAAGGCATGAACGGACTGTAGGAAATTTAGAACAAAAACATTTTACTAATTTTTTTGTAGAATAGTTTCAATGCAACGCAAGGGGCACACATCCTTGAAATTTACACTAAGATCCTCACATTGCCATCATTCAATCAATAAATCCCTCGTAGGTTGTGGGAAAGGGGGTTAGTGTCATCAGACACAAAATTCAAACATCGAGGAATCTAGTATGTTATCCATAACTATAATTGAATCTTATACATACTGATATGATTTAGGTTAAATCAGTTGCTTCTAAGAGTTTGATTTCACACTCCTATTGTGTATTGATACTATTGTAAATAACAACTCCATGTTTGACCTATTCATGATCTCTACTTGGTTTGGGATTACTAAAATTATTTTTATGTTGAATTAAGTTAATATCGAGATTTACAAAAGACTAAATGTTGTTGAAGGCCTTGTAATAGAATACTTCCAAATTTAATGAAATATGTGTTATGTCCATGAAACTCCTTTTTCCAATCAGGGAATACCATGATCGACGTAGTGACCATGTTTTCTTTCAACACATCTAATTTGTGTTAACATTCTTCATCCCAACCGAATGTCGCATCCTCCTTTAGTAGTTTCTCCATGGGCGCAGTAATTTGAGCATAATATTTGATAAATTTTATATAGTATCTCTAATGTCCCAACGTCGCACGTAGCTAAATGATGTTCCTTAGGGCCTCCAAGTTCACAAATACCACAAGCTTTGCACGTCCCACCATCAATCCTTTCTTGCACACAACATGACCCAACAAGATCACAAAAAGAACACAAAATATGCATTTCTTCAAATTCACCGTGATCTGGTATCTACAAGATGTATCAAACATCAGGCGCGGACTTGCTGCGTGGCGCTTCACTAATCCAAACATCGTTCAATCATCAAAGTATACTTCCAGAAACTTATGAATGAACTCCTTGAGCACTGCTATTGCTATGTGGGAAAATATCATAGACACATTGTTCAGTCCAGATGGCAATATAATGTACTAGAAACAACCCCACTTTGTTGTCAAGGTCATTTTTCTTCTATCCTTTGGTGTGATCTTGATTTAATGATACCCTGAAAAACCATTAGTAAAGGAATATGCCTCCTGCCCTCCAGAATTGTCTAGCACTTCACCTATGAATGACGTCGGAAATGGATCGTCGATACATGCATCCTTAATATTTCACAGATCTACGCAGATCCTTATTTCACCATTTTGTTTCTTTTCTTGAATCACCATCAGGCTCACTGAATAAGATTCTTCAACAGGTTGTATGATGTCTGCCTCTGGCATCTTATCCAGCTCCTAGGAAAACTTTTCCTTATACTTAGGATTAAGGCAATAAGACCTGTGTTTAATAGGCGTCGCATCTGGCCTTAGTGTGATCTTCACAATGCCCAAATCACTGATTATTCTGCTTAGATCTAAAAAATTAGTTGGAAAGAGATCTTGGTATCTGCGGAGTAATTAAAAAACTTTATCTAATGTGGCATCATCCCAGTAGTCTCCAATTTTTGTGAACTTCGGTTCTTCCTTAGTGCCAATGTTTACTTGCTTTGCTTTCAGAGGTGTGGAGATGTCCAAATTTTCTATATATGGCCCTTCGACTTCGTGATGCCTTTCTGCCTCTGGAATATTCATGTTCATGGGGTCTTATTCTTCCTATTCAATGATCACATTATAGTATTCTAATGCATGGTGCAGCTGGGTAGTCTAGTCTAGTTGGGTCTATTCCATAGGTTCCTTCAGAGTTTTGAAGAAAGTCGCCTTTATTTCTTGTAGTGATTCATTGATTTTTGCAAAGCCATCTTCAAAGATGAAATTTAATACGAAGCCTTCCTTCAATACATCCAACCCCATAGCGCCATGGCGAAGCTCCATCTCTAGATACCAGTTCATGGTAATTGTGTCCAAGGTATGAAAAAATATGTGTACCCATTTTGGCTATGATTTTGTTCCCCATGCTTTAGTGCACCTCGCTAGGTGATCGTGTATATCATCCCTTCCATTATACTTCTCCGTCATTCTGGTTTTAGCATGCCCAAAACATAGCTTCATCTTTCATTTGTAATCTTGTCATCTAGAAAAAATATCCTTATGTGTACCCCACCAACATGTAGGCGTAGCGCGCAGTGCCAATGCCAATGTTTGGGAGCAGTGGTCCTCAGGGACATCACATTCAAATTCATCCAAAAACAAATCTATGTGAGTTAAAACATCATAATAAGGTAATTTTCTTACCTCTAACAAAACATAGCGCAACGAATTCATCATCATATTGCATTGCAATGTAGAAACTTCATGTAAGCAATTTTTCCAATGTTGTAAATCCTCATTTGAATTAGAGGTTAAAGAAATCCCCCAGTACTATGAAATTCGTCCAGCTGTCATCGAATTGATCCAGTCCTGATCTCGTGCTATTATCTTGTAAATTTGATCCAGTTTATCATAAATTTATTCATAATCGCAGACTAGCTCAGTATAGCGTGCCCCTTATGTAGGATTCAGTGGCACTATAACCTGTAGTGTCTTTATTTTGGATGACATCATTCTTTTCTTCAAATTGATGACCCCATTCATATCATAGCCCAGTAAATTCCCAGCAGCGTGGGGTAGGGATTACTGTCTTAAACGTTTTCTATAACTTCAAATTATTCCACCGCACTCGCAACTTCTATATCAACTATTACTCCATATAACCATCCCATAGGGATGATTTTTTGTTGGTTCGCCATCCTGAGCTAAATCAAAGACCACGGCAACATAGGTCTCTGCATCCTTTCCCATGTCTATTTCAATAATACGTTCACATTGGACCCCACATGCAAGATGACCTGATACATTTCATAATCACCTATCTACGTAGTTAGCCTGATCTCTCGCCCTGTTTGTGCCTTATGCTTGCCAATATTTCTAATCATTCGGTGTTCACCAGTGGCCTTTTCCTTGCTGGAACATTTACTTATTAGTTTTTCGTAGGCCTTCCACAGCCTTGGTATCGTGCAACAATTTTATTCAATTCTCCAAAAGTGTAAAGAGTACAGAAGAGTCAACATCTATAGGCATGCTGAGTTCTTGTATCTTGCCCCAAATCCCTGAGGTGGAGGCCTCCGTAAAGCACTTCTTAACTTCAATAAAAGTTTCCATAGCATGGTCCACGTCAAAGATGACTTGTTTCTCTTGCTCTTTTCTAACGTGTCCTTCTTCTACATGTTGTTTACCATTTTAAGTGCCAGTCATTATTCCACCTCTTAGCACAATATTAACACTTTAATCTTCCTCGCGGGGCTCAACCTTGATCATCTGTAAATTCTACATAGGTTTCTAATGCTGTGTTTGCTTCTCTTACGTTTTAGCTATTAGCATTAGGAAATCTTCTATAGTATGTTCAAGTTGTCTACAGTATTGAGATGATGGTTTTGTATGATTTTGGCAGTCTCGTGCATAGTGCTTGGGCTATCTGCAGTTGTAGCAGATAATCTAACCACGACCTCTACCAAGTCCTCCTCCTCCTCGGCCCCATCTTCAACCCTGATAACCTTTGTGTGTTCCTTCGACACCCTGGTCTAGAGGTTGAGTTTCTGGTTGCATATGGTACGTAGGGTTCCTTTGCATCATCAGCTCATAGCTTCGACAGTGGCACTCATCGTGACCCACAAATTTGTAAAAATTACAGAACAACTGTTGGGGTGTCTGAACGAACTTTTGAAGTAAATGGGAATTGCCCATCATATTTTGCCCAGCAACTTGACAAATGGTGCACCACAGTGCAACCCCCATGCTCATTCTTGTCGGGGCTTTTGGTTTCAGGGGAATTTTCCGCCTTCTACTAATATAATTCACATACATGGGGCAATGATCCTTATTGTGCCCGTGGCCCTTGCACTTCAAAAACCATAATTTTGCATGCACATTTAGGCTTAATTTCCTTGTCTTTCTTCAAAATTTGTATTTCTAGGTGTAAGCTCTCTATCTATAGTGGATCTACTATACTCCAAGGTTCGTATTCTAAATAGGTGATGCCTGAAACCTCATGGAAATCCCCAAGGCTTATGCCTATGTTTCTATCTTCTGTTGTGAAAGAGAAATTCTTAAATGGCGCAAAAGGGACACTATAAACCATTCGTGATGTTTGTTATCTGTGATATGCATGTTAGCCTCTCTGATCTAACACTTCAACCACTGCTCAAATTCCCAAGGCATCTCTTCGACCCTCATCATGATCTCTTTAAATCCAATTACTCACTGTGAGTTAAATTTAGTTTTACTAAACTCTTTGTTTAAATTCATCTTAGTCTCTACTAGTGTTGCAAGAAGATTATCAGAAAAATACTTAATGTACCAAGTTAGCGTGCGTTCTTTCAAAGCGGTAATCAAATCTTCTTTTTTTATATTATCATCGGTGATCTGTTGAGCGGTCCATACATCATTTGCAACAAACACAAATTTCTCAGGATCTTCACTTCCTATGCCCTTGAATATCAACATTTTCAATGTGTTCGCCATGTTGAAATGTGGCGGTGGAGGTAGGGGTATGGATGAAGGTGTATGTAGTGGAGGTCGAGGCACCAGTGGAGTGGATGAATCGTTTGTTCTAGGAATCCCCTGAGTGATTAGTTGAATTGCACTGTGTGGTGTAGTTTACCTCACCCCTCCCTCGTCACTTGAAGGAGGTCCAATCAAGGGACTATACTTTGGTCTTGATCCTTCATGATTTCTAAAGAATCTTCCACTTTGCGTAGCTCCAAATATCAAGGTAATTGTATCACCTGTTTTTCACATAACAACATTTTAATCCAAGTATTCAATGATCCTAAAAGCTTACCTCATGGTCCCTTGAAGAGTATTCGCTCCACTTCACTATAGCTGACCGAGGTGTCAACTGCAAATTCTTTAACAAATCCTCCTAGGAGTCAATCGAGCCAATGATCGACAACAATAGTGATCTTGTTTTCAAAGGCTTCTAGCCATCGCACTAATTTTGGATGTTATCACCAAAAAAATTATCATCTAGCCTAATAAACTGCCTTTATTAAGAAATTTATAGTTAAACCCATGAAGAATAACTAAATAGATCACTATTTAATTGATCTTCTTCTAGGAAGACTTAATTAAACCATTGTTTTATTATTATTCCTTGTTAAATTTCACCCAATCATGAAAAATAAATAGATAAATCATTATTTTTCTTATTTTTCTCTTGGAATAGTTAATTAATTACTATTGTTTGTTAAATTTAACTAAATACCTTAGGAATAATGAAATAATTCATTATTTGTTTATTATTCCTTAACTAATTCATTGAGATAATAAATAAATCATTTATTTATTTATTATTTCTAAATACAAGTTGAAATACTCCCCCCCCCCACCCAAAAAAAATATAATAAAATATTCCAAGTGGTTATTCCAAGAATGGGATCAATAATATTTTATTATTGCTCATTATTTGAGGGTAACTCAATTTTTTGTTACAAATAGGAGGGTTTTCCATTCATTATTCACTTTTGATTATTTTCATTGTTGGACTCATTGTTGTAACTCTAATTGTTTTCATTGTCACACACCATATTTTTGTTGGGTTTATGCATTAGAGAGCAGAGACACTCTACTAAATCTAAAGACATTTGAGGATAGCCAAGCACTGATCCCATAGAGGGTGACTAGTAACATTTATCTGTTCTCCTCATAGGTGATTTTATTGAATTATTCGTTACATATATGGTTTCCATTATATGTTTGGGGTTATTACTCTTTCTTTCTCTATTTAGCTATGATTGTAGTGTAGATCATAATTTTGGTAGGTTTTGTTTCTATCAATAGCTATAGATCTACAATGTTCAACAACCATTTCTATTGTTGAGATTGTTTGTCGTCCACAATCTTAAGTCGGTTCTTTTCGTATGTCATTGGGAAGAAAAAACTACAACAAATTGGCGACTCCACTGGGTTTTATACTTCAGATCAAGAAACTTGGGTGACCTTTGGTTTTTAGCTTAGGGTTTCTTCTTTTTTCAATTTTATTAATGTTTCCTAGTATGTTAACCCTAGATCTGATAAATTTCTAACTTTCGCAAGCTATTTGGTCATTTCCATAGGTCATAAGAACCAGTCGCGACAAAGGCAACACTTTTTTCCGAATTTTTCACACTGGGAGTCTCAAAACATAAATCACAATTTTCAGCCCAAAAGGTGCACCCTGGGCTCTAGAACAAAACTTTCAGCCCAAAAAGTGTGATTTCATCAAAAAACAGGTCAGAACCTGTGATTTCTAAGTTTTAGGGTTTTTCATAGATCTGTTTCTCAATTTTGCTGAGAGTTGTTTGTTCGGTGTATATATTTTGTCTCATCTCCTTAGGCCTTCATCCATTTTGTTTTACTCATCAATTTCAAATTTAGCTCTAGGTCTTCTAGTACACCTCCACCTTTCTACAAAGAGTTTAGCTAAGTGATAAGTATGAGTTTCTGCAGCACTTTCAACCACATTTTCTAGATCTTCAACATTTTCTTTCAAATCTGATAAGATAGATATCTACTGTCCATAGTTTCACATTTAAACTTGTTTTTTCATTCCCTTAGGGTCTCATTAGTTTCCCTAGTTGTTTCACCCATCTCCCTATATTTTTGTAGGAATTTTCCCCTCTACGTTTTTGTTGTTGTTGCACCACTTTCTAGCAGCTTAGAATCACTTGATCCCAGTCACACCAACATTCATATCACTTGACCATTTCAATGTATTTTCCATCAGTCTAGCCCCAAAGTAGTATAGTGTTTACAAGCCCAAGTTGGGTGGGGTTTAGTTAATTGTTTTGTCATTCATTTTATGTTATTTATTTAAGTTTATTTGCAGCAAGATTTTTTTTTTTTACAAACATAATTTGGGCTTAATCAATCAATACACTTGCACACGCAAGCACACCTTACACGAATGGAACTTCGTTTACACTGCCAAACCAAGACTTAACATAATAAATTTATCTCTTGACATTAGAGACAAAAGATATATTGTTGATCTCCCTTCACCATTTTTGTGTTCTTTATGTCCTTCCATCATTATGCCATAAATGTGTAAGTCACAGAGACTATTAGGCCTTCACCCCCAATTTCCACTTGGGTGTATTACTTCTCCCTATCGTGTTCAAGTTCATAGCCCTTTGAGTCCCCATGCCGACTCTTCTCCTAGACCTTCTAATTCCTCATCTTATTCTGAGCCTCCTTCCTTGCATATTGTCACCATGTTTGGATCCACAACTCATGTAGGAACCCAAACAAGTGGTGGCTCCGGTGCTATAACAGTGGTCACATCAGGAAAAATAGTCTCAAGAACCGTTCTGGTAGCCCCCATGCTCCCCTTTATGGATGGGTTAAGTCTACCAGATATTAACTAGTTGATAAATGACACCATACACCATGATGTTGGTTGGCCCTCTATGCTGACCAAGCTTCTCTCAGACATCCCAAAGTTAGAGGGTATTACTGGAGAGGATCCTACCAACAATGTTCAATCCTTCCACGTGTGGTTTTTGTCCAGCTCCATAACCAATGACTCCATTCGTCTTCGGCTCTTCCAACACACGCTCACTGAAGGCACTGCAAAATCGTATGTAGACTAGCCCTCTGACTCTCAATTGGCTTTCACGATGCTTGCTAAAGTGTTCTTATCATATTTCCAGCTACCTCTCTAGTACGACACTAGTGTGGAGTTATTCACAACATTTCATCAGTCCTTTGCCAATCGCCTTCCTCACCGTGTTCAAGAGTAGCATCAAAGCAGGAGCACATGTTCTGCCCCACCTTTCAAAGACCGTGTCTATCTAGATTGGTTTCTAAAGATCCTTTAATCCCCCCATTGGAAGATATGTCATGTCCCATTTTCCTCAAACCAAGGAAGAAGCTTTCTAGACCACTTTGAGATATGATCTAATCTATGCTCAATCTGGTTATGTCTATACCATGATTTTAGACCTCCCTTGTCCTAGAAGTGCCAATGCAATGGGAGCATCTCACGCCGCTGACGATATCGTTGATCCCTTTCACACTCTTCGCCATATTCTCAGCAGAGTTATGGCTATCCACAACGGGTACTAGTTCCTCCACCATTTATGCCCCTCCTTCTAGCAACATTTTTCCATGGCCCCAATCCATCGACCAAACTGTTTCTCCTTCTTATGCATAGCCTAGCACTCCAGCCCCTCAAGCATTAGCGTCGTAGCCCCCCATGCTCCGTCAACTCTAGTAACCACTTCCTCCTCAAGGAAAAGTGTTTGTGGAACACAGTGCTACCAATCCCAACAATTCGAAGAAAAAGAATAAGGGGAAGGGTAACAAGGCTAACCAAGGTAACCATATTAGTGAACCCTAGGGGAACCAACCTAATGCCAATAGCCAACAACAGTGCGACCATCCCAAGTAGAACAAGGCTATTCACACGAACAAGCCTTGTGCATGTTGTGGTGTACTTGGGAACTATACACATGAGTGTCCTCTTATAGCCCAGATGCGCCACTTGTGGGAAGCTCAAGAAGTTTCTCGAGGTCAACAATCACCTCAAAATATTGTGCCACCTTAACCAGCCGTGCTCACAATTCCTTTCCCTCAACAAGGATTTGTTGTTGCTCAACACCAGTGAGGTCAAGTAGTGCACCTCCCGTAACCTTCTAGTCCGAGTGACTAATAGAACCTGATGATGAACTCTTATGAGGTTAACCCCTCCCATATCAACCTACAAACTCAATCGCGTCAACATGACAAGCCCTCCACCAAAGTGTCCAAAACCAAAGTGTTGGTTGAGCCTCTTACAACACCAAATGGTACTTTCTAGATCCCTCAACCCAAAGTCGAGGCCATTCCCAAGATCCCAACAGGACCATTACGTTGTAATGCGACTTGTAATAGAGCTTCCCATACATATAGTATAGTAGACGACTTGGTGCAATCGCCTATAACCATTTCGACACTGGAAGTCCTCTAGTCATGCCCTTCCCAAAA
>APFE030056336.1:239494-255756 GCA_000404065.3 Pinus taeda | reverse complement strand
ATGCTTTGGATTGCGTGCTTGCTTGAGAAAGCTCTTTTTCTCCCTACAAAACAAAAACACAAAACCCAACACGGACATACAAAAAATACAAGCCTTACGGCTTAAAGTTAGCTTTACCCGGAAACTAAATATTTTCCTCAATGTTTCTGATTTTCCGAGATCACACTAAGGTGCAGGGAAAAGAGCATACGCATGAGAAAAATCCTTCCTTTCTGTTTCTGATTTGCCCAAATCGCACAGAGTCGCAGGGCAAAGAGCATACGTTGAAATGAAAGGTATAGATCCAGTAATAAAAGGAGCTAAATAAACCGAAACCGAAATAAACAGAGAGAAAATAACAGTAAACTGCAAATAAACGTTGTATACCTACAGATCTAAAAAATGACGCAGCTAGGGCTACCGGAAACCTTCTCGCGTGAAACGAAAGGGGTTCCTCACTGGAACAGATGCTCCCAACACAACAGAGCAGTCCTCTTGGCCTGAAAGCAGTCAAAAACAGTAGATCTAGGAGATGGCAGTCGGATGCAGTTCAAACGGCTTCAGATTTGGATCACCAACGGACGCGGCCCTCAAATAGCTCTGATACCATGTAGGAATTTACAGGGTAAGTTCCTAAGATAGAACACCAAAAGGACACCGCTCACAAACAAATCACAGATCAATACACCAGTATTTTGACGTGGTTAAAACCCTCAAAGAGGGAAACAGTCCACGGTCTGAGCCAACGCGACCACTTCAGGCAATTTTTTAATAAAAGAATGAAAATTTACATAAGCTTCTCTCGTGAACGGTTAACCTACAAATGACCCTCCATGCACTTTAAATAGAATTCATGGACCAATCAGGTGTCAAACCACGGATCAAGTGTCGGTAATACCGAGGAGAGAATGAACCGTCGGATTGTAAGTTACAAATGTACATAATAAAGAAACACAGTTTACCTAACTCTATACTAGACCAAGTTATACTTAACTATTCCTATGTGTCAGAATATCCTAACATGTTTCATAAATGCAAATCTCAATATTCGTGGTGCCATACCTTTCTGCAGATTAGCTTGTGTTTTGTGTAGTATACCAACCCCTGCTAGCGAGGAAGGGTCCTCTTTCTTAGCAGGGATCACTGGTTAGGAAGGTACTGCAGAAATTTTATTTATTTCCTCTTAGTTATGATTAATGTATGATTACTGTTGTTGTTACTATTACTATTAATCTCATTCATACTTTAATTATTGCATAATTCTAACCTTTATATCGTGTAACAACATAGGTCCTGGATCAGTCCCTTTGTTAGTGTGACAATTATTTGATTCCTATTACAATTTTGTGGTGTGTTTATTTTATTTGAATGTGTGTTTCAACATATACTTGAGTGAATGTTTTCAAGGAGTGTTATTTCCTTTTGAATAAGAGTGATTGTGTGACAAAGTGGTTTATTTTGTAATGTGTGTTTATTTTCTAACAATGCGAGAAAGGCTTGAGAGTGTAACATCCAGAGTGTTGGATTTTGAGAGTGTTATTACAATGATTGGGTTTGCGATTCATTAACACTGATCACCATTTGTCCTTGCATATACTTTTCATGATAACCTTGAAGCAAAAAGCCTACCTAGATTAATAATTAATGTGAGAGTCAAATATGTTACTCTGAATTAAAAGAACAATTGTTGTGCCTAAAAACTGGCAAGAAGGGTTTTGTCTTGCAGGCCCTTTTGGCATTGTCAACCCACATATCATGAGCTTGGTGAACCCACAAGGCTTATGCTATGCAGGTTTGTATAGTCATATTGCGTCCATGTAAGGTGAGTATGGAATAAGGAACGTTATTCATTGTATATATTACGTTTATCATATGAAATTTTACAAATTTCGCAAATTGCGTACATCTTCATTATTCCTGGAAACTCATGTGTTACCATATGATTTTCAGATCAACCTCAAAGGTTTGGATGGAATCCAAGGCCCAATTTATGTGGATATAGGATATTTTTTCAATAGGATATCATTGTATGGTTATGGCCCCCCCATCAAGAATAATTTTTATTTGCCTAATTGTTTTTATATGTGTTACAATGGGAGTAGAACGAACAATAAAGTGGACAAAAATAAATGCCAATGACACAAAAGATTAAAGAAAACTGACAACACAATTCCTATCTTCAATTTGGAAGATATAGAAGAACGTGTTGAAGGTAACTTAATTCCATTTGGTGAACAATATCCCTAATGATTGATTTTCAACTCATCTTACACTTTTCTCTTTTTTGGACTTTTGGACTCAAGTTGCAAGATTCGATGATGAAAAATCTCTGCTCATGTCTCAAAAGATCTTAGAGAAAATATTTGGTCAATCATCTTTATTTGTTGCATCCACCCTAACGGAGAATGGTGGTGTTCATTAGTTTGTTAGTCCCATTTAATTATTAAAATAAGTTGGTCCATGTTATTAGTTGTGGGTATGAAGATAAGATTAACTAGAGACACAACGTATAAAGGACTTTGAAAGATTATCATATTAGTTCATGCAGCTTCTTGATACCTCATTTTTCAATTAATTGCTAAATTGAATCAATATTTTGTCTGCAAGTTGGTTGGATTTATGGTTCAATCACATAAGACATTTTAACTAGCTTTAAAATTTATGCTCGAGATTGGAGATCCATTTACTATATGCCTCCTCGCTCCACATTCAAAGGGTCTACTCTTATAAATATTTCTAATTATTTGAGCCAAGTACTTCGATGGGCATTGGGTTTTGTTGAAATTCTTCTCAACCATCATTCCCTAATTTGGTATGGTTATGGTGGAAGGCTAAAACAGATAGAGATACTAGCATACATAAATACTATATTCCATTACTTATATCCCTAAGGTGGTTTATTGCACATTTCCAGTTGTTTTCCTTCTCATTGGGAAGTTTAATATACCACAAATTGTCAGTTATTTGTCCATTTTACTGTGATTGACTACTTGTGACAACTGTTTGACTACTTGTGACAACTGTCATTCCAAAAGGATAGATGTATGCAATATACAAACAATGTAGTAGTTGAATTAGCCAGATCATTTTTCATCTCTGAAATATTATTTTATAAATATCTTGTGATTGGTACTTTTAAACTCTCCCATGCTTGTGAATAAGATAAAGAGAATATTCCATCCAATTCTTCTATCCTGTCTAGAGTTCCTGCTTGTAACTCGTATTGATGCGGTAGTTTTCTTATGTTGTAATTGAATTACCTAACAGTTTAAGGTGCCTAGAATAAAACTAATTTTACTACTTAGAATTTCTAATCAATAAAAAATGCATCTTTGATTATGCGTGATATGAATAACCAAAGTTTTTTATCAGTGTATACATATGAATGTGATGCAAGTTTCATACTAGTATATCACTAAACCAAGTTATTCTTTGAATTTGTGATGCCTTTGATGCAGTTTATCTTTAAATGAGTCTTAGAATAACACTTCGATTCCTATCCTCAAAGTTATTGTTACTATCCCTTCATACAATTTTCTTTTGAGGACTAAATTGGTTTTGTGTGCCATCCATTATAACTGCAGTGGTATGCAAAGAAACTATCATTGAATTGACTTCCATGTGGTGTATTAGGTCAAGTATATACAAATTTAAAATATGCCCCCATTGACTTTGCTTCATTGGTGAGGTTGCAAGAGCGTCAAGTTGTTCATCAAAGGTGTATGCTTACTATGATTTATGCCATCTGATATGTCATACTTTATCCCTATTTTCTTGTGGACTTGAAAAAATACATTAAATAGAATTCCACCAAATTTGTTAGACTACATGCACAAAATCCACCTATACAAAGAAGCAATGACATGCCACCACATGGATCTTGTTTAAAATTGTCACCATGGATAGAAAAATCATCCATATAGATTTGTGTCCTCGCATGACTAGAGTTAAGGCATCTATGGTGTGTTAGTGTGACCTCCTTGCATTGAAAAATACCTTATCATCTGCATTTCTCACACAAGATCACTTGGGGGGGCTATTTCTAGGTAATCTTCCTCTTTGCATTTTCTATAGATATCCCTCCATCTTGGAAAAATAACTTGGGAACTTATGAGAACCTTAGTGTATTTGAATATTGGTCACATTGGCTAATTTTCAGGTTTATCCAACTACATGATGGATTTGAATTGTTCTAGTATAATCTCCATGTCATTATCTACTTGTTCAACAAGTTCAATAATCGACGCTTTTTCCATTGGGTGATTGTTTAGGAGTTTTAGAGGTTGGAAATTTGGGAGGCATGTTATTTGTATCATGATGAAAACTAGAATCACTAAATTCATTAAAAAAAAAAAATAAAAAAATAAAAATATATATATATATATATATTATATATAATATATATATATATATTGATACATAACCTAATTTATCTATTCATAGATATATATAAATTTCTTAGATAATAGAAGAAATAAAACTCTACTTTAATTTATCTAACAATAATAGAATTTGACAAGACAGATAGAAAACATGTTTTCACAATACTAGCTTGGATTGCTCTGGACAATATCTATTTTTTTTTAATGTTGATCTCATCTCCCAATGGAGGTAATGAATAACCCAAATGCTACAAGTTACATTTTTCATAGAGACATTACAACAACAAACACTACTACTCTTCTACTTGTACAAGACTTAACAAAAAAATGAAAAAACTATGAATAACCACATGTTTAATGTGAAAATTTATAAATCTACACATCAGAAATCCTACTACAATCACTGGTTTATCATCTCCTACTTATTTTACATTCAACAAGTTATTTAATTATTTAAATAGCAATGAAAACACTATTGCATACTACACATACATACAAATCATGAGCTAAAATGAAATGAGACAAATACACAATGGACACCTTTATTTTTGGACAATCATCCTCGGAAAAAACCCAATTCAGGAAAATTAGTGCAACATATAGAGGGTTTGTATTATTAAGAATATTTCTAAATACAACTAGGGCGCCAAATCTGGCTCACCCAATAGAGAATAAACTTGGCAGAAGTACCTCTATCTAGAGACAGATGAACAAACCCCATAGGTGACTGCGTTGTTCCCAGTGCTTGGCAATGATGGTTGCTCCAGGCTCTGCACTCAAACTACGTTACGCCCTCTAAGAGCTGCGTCACTGCATCAAATCTCTCCCTCTGTGTCACTGCATCAGAGCTCTCCCTCTGCGTCACTGCATCAGAGCTGTCCTGGTGCTTCTCTGCCTCTCTGCTATGTATTATCGATGTTGGACTAAAGTCCCTCTACTGAACTGCCCCTCACTACAACAGATCACTTTTTCGATTTTCTCAGCAAACCTCACCCCAAAAAAATCGAACTTACTGATCTCTCAAGTGTATCTCAAACTGACCCTCAAGCCTCCTCTTATACTTTTCCTGTTGATGAATCAACGGCCGAGATTAAGTCCCTAGTCAATGGCTAAGATTAAAACAAGCTTGATCCTCATCACTTAGAAGTTTCTCACCCATATTCTTATTAATACCCCTTAATATTAGTATGTTCTTAAGTTTAGACTTAGGAACCCATTAAAAATATTAATTAGTCTAATAACTCATCATCCGGGTGGAATTTCTCCAAATGATTTATGGGTTTTGGAGATCTCATGTGTTTTAGCCCCTCCACAAAATTTTGGAGCTAGATCACATCTGATGCTACCCAAAATCAACACTCTCTCTTAGCGAGGAATGTGTTCTAGTAACACTTCTCAACAGAAGTAATACATTGATCCACATCATCGGTCCTTTGTGTTGCTGAAGCTTGGCCTGATGCCCTTCATCCACTACAATATTTCTTCCTGTACTGTTTCCCAAGACTCTGTCACTGCCACCACTACATATGTACTACATCTCCCTCTCAAAATGCTGCTTCATGATGCCCATAGCACTGCCACTGCTAAATATTACACTACAACTCAGTTGTTGAGAAGTAAGTAACTGAAAATTCACCCGAAAATTGACATGATGGTCAGTTTAGATGCCTCGTGATGTTTAAGCTACCTCTGCTACTAATCTATGTTGACCCTCTGCTACTATTGCATTGTTGTAAACTGCTTTGTGCCTCTCGCACTGCTACAACATCCACTGCACTGCCTCAGACTTTGGCACTCTAGCTCTGCCACTATCACTCCATCACACCTCACTGCAATTAACACCCGTCATTTTGCGACTGTCATTAAGGGCTCTCGTAGCCATATGTGATCAAAGATTTTGGGCACCTAAAGGATCCTTCCCGCCCATGTAACCCTCTCAACTACAACTCCATGTCGCCCCACCTCTTCTCCAAAGGTGCATGAGCACTCATGGCACAATCATCATCCTTGCCTTCCCTGTGATCTTTCACTGGAGCAACCTTGGATTCAGAGGCTTTCTCCTTGCCCTTCTTCCAGGGGCACTGAGTGGCATAATGTCCAAGTTCCCCACACTTGAAGCATATGACCTTAGAAATATCCTTCTTCTTCCACTTCTGCTACCCTTGCTATCTCGATGATGCGAGAGTTGCATCCTCCTCCTCCTCCTTCTTGACCCAGGCTCCTTTGCCACTACTTCCCGCCTTGGTCAACCTCCTGAACTCTTCTTGTTGAAGAGTTGCCCTCATCTCCACCCAACTGGGGGGAGTTGCTCTCCCCAAGATACTTTGGACAAATGTCTCCCAGTCCTTGGTGATTGCATTCAGGGTAGTCCTGACCATGAACTCAAGATCTGGTGTAGACCCCATGAAAGTCAACTGGTCTCTAATCCGTTGCAACCATAGGAGGAAGGGATCGATATCTTCTCCCTTCCGCATCTAGTATTGTCTCAACTAATTTTCTAATAACATCTTCTGTTGGATGGAAGTGCCCTGGTACAAGGTGTTTAACATCTCCCACATCTCCCTTGTTGTGTCCTTCTCAGCAATGTGTTGTACTACATGATCTTTGACCCCATCTAGGATCATGCACTTGGCCTTCACCGGGGCCTCCTCATACTTCTTTAATGGATCAACGTCAACTAGAACAACAACTACTTTCAAGGCATAGTCCTTGATGTGATGTTTGTCTAGGATTGCCAGGATCCTGGCCTTCCAGATGACAAAATTGGATGCTCCATCCAATCTGTCATGATCCCTCAGTCCATGGACTGCCAACTTTTCTCAAAAAATATAGGACATGTTCTCTTCTCCCTCTCCTGCTGCTAATCCAGCAAGACTTGGATCTGGGTTTCTTTGGTGCAAGAAACCCTCTAAGGAATAAGCTCCTATAGACTCCCTCTAAGTCCTGGTTTCCTTCATGGAAATTCTCAAGCCAAATGTCAAGTCACTTGTCTCCAATCCTCCTTTGCTGCTGCAACCCAAATCTAGATTACTTTGGCTAGAATTTTGTCAAGGCAATGACTCCCACTACCTCGGCTCCAACTCCACAGACATTGTTCTGCACCGACGGCAACAACGTCCCACCAGCTCCTCAGATCGAATATCCTCCTCCAGCCCTAATAACTCACTAATTCGAACCTCTCAGGCTCTGCACTGACCTAGAGAGCTGACGCAGTCACTATGTAGGCTCCTCTCAGGTTCTGCATCACCCTCTGCAGGCTCGAAATGCTGACGCAGGCACTACGTGAGCCTCTACGTCACTTCTTTTGCATTGTGTCACTCTCACTCTGTGTCTCTAGCTCTATATCAACGTTGTCACTCGGGACAATTGCTTTTATGCAGCAAATTCTATGGATCTCTTGGCTAGTTTCATCAATCTCCTATGATCTACAATGCTCTAATACCATGTGAAAATTTATGAACCTACACATCAGAAATCCTAATTCAATCACTTGTTTATCATCTCCTACTTGTTTTTACATTCAACAAGTTATTTAATAATTTAAATAAAGATGAAAACACTATTGCAGATGACACATACATACAGATCATGAACTGAAATGAAATGAGACAAATACATAAGGACACCATTATTTTTGGACAATCATCCCCAAAAAAACCCAATTCGGGAAGACCGTTGTAGCATATAGAGGGTTTGTATTATTAAGCATATTTTTAAATACAACTAGGTGCCATATCCGGCTCACCCAACAAATAATAAACTCGGCAAAAGTACCTCTATTAGAGACAGATGAACAAACCCCACAGTTGATTGCGTTGTTCCCAGTGCTGGGTAGCGATGGTTGCTCCAAGCTCTACGTTGGAATTGTGTCATCTCGTCTAGGAGTTGCATCACTACGACACTGCATCAGAGCTCTCCCTCTGCGTCACTGCGTCAGAGCGACACTGCGTCACTTCATCAGAGCTCTCCCTCTGCGTCACTACATCAGAGCTCTCTTGGTGCTTCTCTACCTCTCTGCTATGTATTCTCAGACTTGGATTGAAGTCCCTCTGCCAAACTTCCCCTCTCACTACAATAGATCACTTGTTTGATTTTCTCAGCAAATCTCACCCTAGAAAAATCGAACTAACTGATCTCTCAAGTGTATCTCCAACTAACCCTCAAGACTCCTCTTATATTTTTCCTGTTGATGAATCAATGGTCGAGATTAAGTCCCTAATCAACGACTAAGATTAAAACAAACTTGATCCTCGTCACTTAGAAGTTTCTCAACCATATTCTTATTAATACCCATTAATATTTTTATTCTCCTAAGTTTAGACTTAGGAACCCATTAAAAATATTAATTATTTTAATAACTCCTCATCCTGGTGGACTTTCTCCAAACGATTTCTGAGTTTTGGAGATCTCATGTGTTATAGCCCCTCCACAAAATTCATAGTTAGAGCACATCCGATGCTACCCAAAATCAACATTTAAGTTGAGTGATATTTAATGGTGAATTTGTAGGATTATGGATTTAGTAATATTTGGAGCAATAATAGACTATTAATTCCAAACAAGACCACTCAACTACTAACCAATTAAAGTATTAAGTAGACATGATGAAGTTTAACAATCACTGGGCAATGTGTTTTACTTTCGATAATGCCTAAACCTAACATTTTGCTCCTCAAATGCTTCAAAAATGAATCCAAAGGTGAATTGATGAGTGTCAAGAACAACTTTAAAACGATGAGAAAGTGGAAAATATAGATTTCAAACTTTAAATTGGCATGGAATGCATTAGAGAACCATAAACACTTTCTTATTGTATATTCACTTTTGATTGAGTTGAAAACTATTTTCTCCTTTATTCATTAGACGATGTTTAACTCTTTTAATTTGATGAGATGTGAGAATACATTTTGTTGAAGTTCTATATTCACTTTGGTTGGAGTTAAAGGTTTATTTTCGCTTTGATCCAAATTGAATTAGCTTAGTGAAAATGTTGTCAAAGGGAAAATTTGACTTTCAGTGAAATTAGAAGTTTATTTTTACTTTGATCCAACATCATCAAAGAGCAACTTTTACTTTCCTCTAAGTAAGAGATTCACTTCCACTCCAATGGAAACAAATTATTTCCTCTACAACATTATCAGAGGTTATTTTCCACTCTTACAAAATATCAAAGTGTGAACCTTCCTTTGATAACCCAAAACTATCGACCGACTTATGACTTTCATTGGAATTGAAATTAGAGTTTCAAACCCAATTAAGGTAGAACTTTTCTCTAAAACATGTTGAGAAGTTATTTCTTGAAATTTTAATTGTGGGTTTTATTTTGAAGTTTTAATTAATTGAAACTCGAATAAAACAAAAAATCAATTCTTACATTATCTGTAAACTGTTATTGTTGTTCCACTAGATAGTTTGTCACAACAAATATGATAATATTATATTAAAAATCTAAAATTCTACATTGTTACAGTTTTATTACTTGTCTAGATCCGTAGATTTTATTGTAATTAGTGCATGCATGCGAATGGAAATTATGCAGAAAATAGAGAATGGAAAAATAAAAGCTCTCTCTCACACACATAGGACATAAGATAGGTTGTGGGAAACCCTTTCGGGAGAAAACCCAGCTAGAAGGTGAGGCCACTCTGCTCTCTTTCTCTGTCTAGAAATATGGATGCAGGTACAAATAAGTATGGTTTATGGGCCATGGGCTACTATAGTGCACAAATCCTTTATGTGTGCTCTACCTCCTATCCCTCTTGGCTATTTTTGCTCAACTATGGAACAAATGAACTCGAAATAATGGAATGCCTCTTTCTCCTAGTGGTCTGATTATAACATAGCCTGATAGCCTACCAGTGGTTAAGTTTGATTATCTCAAATCTTAACTAAAGTTACAATATAGAATCTTCTAGATTCTTCTACATCACAGTCACGTGGGTAGCCCATTTCCATGTATAATGGGGGCTGACGCGGCATCCTCTCAAACCATGGTGGTGAAAACGGGAAGGTAAACTTCTAAGTGGCATAACTTTCACATACAAACTCTTATTGACGTGATTCTTGCGTTGTTGGAAAAATATCTATGTGTAGAATATTGTGAAAAGGTGCGGCACTAAATCAACAATTTTTTACCCCAAAAAATGTTGTTTGATGTCTCAAAACATTTCCGTAAGGTTTTAGACCTCGTTTTACTAAACTGCAACCCACTGGTAAAAATGAACCTATGAGCTAATTCCTCCACTTTTTCCACTATAAATGCATCGAGATGGATGAAAAACAATATAATGATCCAATTAGGATCATTATATTTAATTTTCATTATACTTTCAATTGTGGATAATCTATACTTAGACACCTCTCAATTGCTTCCTCCTACATAAGGCATTTTCCCTAGACCTTAATGTTGAATTTTCGACAATAATGCAAGTAGAAATTGATCTTATGATCTAATAATTACTTTCCAATTATTTTGAATCAATATGTCTTATGCCACATATATCATTAGGAAATTACACACAGAAAATTTCAACAGTAATGTACTGAAAATAGTGGGATAAAAAGAGACAACCATGCACAATAGAGACAACAAATATATCATGGGAAAACCTAACCTTGGGAAATACTCAACAACTTTTTTTTCTCGGAGAAATTGTTCTTCAACAATATTTAAAATTCAATAATATTCTAGAAATCAGTGCCAAAATCCAAGCCCAAGATACCAATCAAACCTGGTCAAAATTCTAGCTTAGCCAATGTTGGTCAAATTATGTCCTTGTTCAACATTGAACCTGTAGTTGATGCTTGCTGTCAACTCAGACCAACTGTTGACTTCCTGTAGTTAAGTAGTGCCTTTTCTGTGGTTAAAATTACCCCTTTTCTGTGATCAAACCCTACCAAATTCTTGGTCAAACATAGCCAGAATCTCAATTAAGTAGAGTAGGTTAGAACTTGTTCAAATGGAAGCTTCAGCTCAGTTAATCAAAAATTCAATGGTCAACTTTACTTAACTTTAGAATTAGTCAAAAAACTGAAAATTTTTCCGTATTCTACTCCCACATGTGGTTGTTGGATAAGATATTATTGGATTATTCGAATTGGTTCAAATGAGGTGGTAAACATGTGTTTTTATACTAGTCAAATGGGTGACTTTTGACCAAAAGTCACACCCCTTCATGGTGAAGCCGATTTGACCATAATGGGCCGACATGAAACACAAAAATGTAAATTTTATTTTTTCTTTCCATAATTTTCTTTGGCCGACTTGGGAGGCCTTTTAGCATGTGGGAATATCTCTCGATGCTACATTAAAATCAACACTGAAAGGGCATGTTGACTACACCTTCATTTTGGAACCTTCTTAAACTAGAGGAGAACGAGATTGTTATCCCCTCTCAAGTTTTCCTCATTGGGTTTAAAATTCTACATACCCTTGATCATAGGCTTCCCATTTTTGGTGGATTCCAATACTAAGCGACACTCCCTACTCCTTCCCTTACCCCACCCCTTAAAGCAACCTTAGGGAGAAGACCCTTTAAACCCTAGAATTCATTCCAATCTATAAGGTTTGATAAATTGAATATTCTTTCATTATTAATGAAAATTAGAGTAACATATATAAACTTATTGGTGTTTATCAAAGGGTGTGTTAAGGGGATGTATCCCTAATAACCATTGAATTAATTGTTGAAGAAAGTGTAACTAGGTTCGGTCTTCATAATGACATGATCTTTGTATCTGATGTAATAAATAGAATAAATTACTTTTGCATATCTTGCTACATGGTGAGCAAGAAGTGTCATTAGGTCAAAGAATTCTTCTTGATGTCTTTAGGATTTATTTATATGTCAAAGAGTCATGTCATGTATTGAGAAGCTCTTTAAGAGCCTATGTAAAATATATCTATGTAAATGCTGCCCTCCAAGACCAAGAAAAATCCTCCAAGAGCAAGCACACTGAAATATGCAAGAAAAATAATGAATAAATCTTATATCGGCTCCAAAAGTGAATTAAAATGAAATTATTGAATAAATGGAATTCATATCGGCTTGGGTAATAGTAACGACTATTCATACACTCACGTTGGCTCAAAATAGGAGCAATCACTACTATAAATACCCATCCAGGGTAATGAAACAAACAGATCTCGGGTTTTTCTCTCTGAAATTTCACATGTGAATAGAGTAACAGATCTGCACTACGAGCAGGCATACGAAGAAGGGCTTGGCTGCACCTCAGATGGGTTTAAGGTGTAGGCATGCTACACTTCGAATGAATAGAAGAGCAGATAAGACTACAACATACCTATGAATGAAGGGTACAGTCAAGCTAGATCCCGAATAGATGGAGCAGAAGGACATCCGAATGGATAGTTAGTCTCGACATAGATATGTCTCTGCTCTTTCGAAGGTATGGCCTCAGCATATTGAAGAACCACAGTCACGATAGTGACATAAAAGATTAGAATCATGATGGTGAAGGATAGCAACAGTCTCGGCATAATGAGAAGGATCAAACATAACGATCTCGACATGATTGTGATAAGCAGAAGACTCAGATCTATCACCTCGTTTGATTTACATTGCAATGAAAAACAGTGATAAAGGTTTCAAAGAGTAAGTCTTCGATCTCAGCATAACTATGATTGTTTAATTCTTAAGATAAAAAAATCACAAGGATCTACCTTCTCGACATTCTCTTAGTAATGACATTGTAGACACAACACATGATGGTTACTGTATAATGGAATATATTCACAGTCTTAACATATGAATGATCAAGTAGGATCTTTGTGATATATAAAGAGACATTATCTCTAGCATGGATAGAATATGGGATCATGATATTAGATATCTCAACGATTTCATTGTTCTGAGAATGTATATCAATAATGATTCTATACAAGAAGAACAACAATTGAAGATGCAGTAGTTGTGTGATAACAATGGCATAGTAGTAGAAAAGAGGATGATCTTAGTGAGGGCAAGAGATCTCAAAAATCAATAATGAAGATCTCAATGATGCAACAATGGTCTTAATAATGCAGCAGTAATGGCTTCAGTAGTGCAGTGAAGGTGATGATCTCAACACTGGCAGAGTAAGGGATTGAAGTCTTGGTCTTGGAGAGGCAAACTATGTCAAGGGTCATGGTCTTGGTATTCATCAGTTGGAATCTATATAAGAAGAATTTTGTGTGGGTTTTCCTCTCCAAGAGGGAGAGGTTTTGGCCCTGGCAAAAAGCCAAATATTTTTGTTTTTGTCTCTTTTGTTTTTGGTTTCGTTTGATGAAGTGAAAACACCCACTAATAATAAAGGAAACATCAAGATAAGATAAATTGTATAAATACTTCACAAATTGTTATCATGTAATGAAGAATCATTGTAATTTCTAACTGCCCTAGATTCTTCAACATTAACCACACCAACCTCTTTTTCTACTTCCAAGCTAGAACCCAATACATGTTTCTCCTTAATCTCCTTTGTAGATTATAGAACTTTGCAATTATCCTTCCCCATATCCTCTATTTCATTTTTGGCACCTCCATACTTTTCGACTGTTTATCATTATGCCACATCCTTCAACCTTCCACTTCTTCAAACTTATCAAATATGCTAGTTTTTCCAAGATTATGAAGCTGTAAAAGCTTCTTCTTCCATACTTTTGTAGAGAGCATTAAACCAAATTCACTAGCCAAATGTTAATAACAATAACACAATGTTACTAAAATGTGCACTTATGTAATTGAATACTTGAAAATATGTAACACCACCTCCCACATTACCCGGTTTTAATGGCTCGTCAAGGTAAACATGATATGAGGAGCACTATGACATGACTTAACCTCCTAGGTATAGTTAAGGAAGTGAAATCATCCAACCAAAACTTTACTGACCTTCCTCGGGAGCTACATGATCCATAGGAGCTAAACGACCACTCGAGGTTCCCAAACGCTGAGCTACCTTTCCTTTTGAGTGATCTGGACTCCCATTCGCTTGCATAACAAGCAAAACTAGCAACTATGACCCTCCAGCCGCATGGATAACCCTACCTCCCAGCGACTGCAATCGCGAATTTCCAGTTCTGTGCATGGTACCCCGAAATCTGAGCCACTTTTTTAGGGCTAGGATCCAGACTTATGCCCATAACTTGGTAGAACTTTAAGAATGATAAATGATACTAGGAAAAATCCATTAACACAAAACTTAGACAAGAACTTGACCTAACCAGGCCTAACCATGACAATCATTTCGTCAAACACATGGTGAACATGAAACCTACAGGTCATGAATGCGTATTTGGACATAGAGATATGAAATTATCTGAGAATCACCAAGAAGGTCTAATGCCATCTCATAATAGCTGCAATAACATCTATTAGGTCATGCATTCAATAACCATTCATTTACCAATCAAGACATGATAAGATACATAACTTGATTAACCACGTTTATAACCAACATATAACCAAGATAATAACAATGATAGAACAACCATGAAAGCCACATCATAGAAAGTACATTTACTCATAAAATACAAGAGGAAATTACCTATTATTAATGTATGTAAAATCAAACCAAGTCAGGAGCTTCCATGTACCACCCGATCATAGAATGCGATGAACCAAATATTTCTTTCAGCCAATCACCCCTGTGCCATATTCCAAGCATAAATATGGGGTCTCATGGGATAAACCAATGCATAACCAACCAAGTGAATCTATAGGTTAAACCACCTCCATCCTCACATTACCGTGATCTCACCTAAATTGGTCCCGAGATCACAAAAAAAACTGAGCTTGGATGCCTCATAAATCCTTCACAATCCCTTGAGGAATTTCCCTATCTCCACCCATTTGTTGAGGAATTCTTGGAGAAAACCATCTCCACCCCAAACCCTTGGGATTTTCATGAGATCAGCTCACCTGGATCCAAAACCTTCCAGAAATCCAAAGCTCAACCAAGGATGAATGCCATCACACCATGGCTTACGGAAATGGGAAGGCAAGGCTGAAACCACTGTCAACCAGGCAAAACCCATGCCAATGACAACAAATGAACCAAATGCACACATGCATGTACCATGCATTCCAAAACCAACTAGGAAATCATACATGTAACCTGTTATCTGCAAGTATTCCTACTAAAGCCGTTCGATCCAATTCTTCCTTGCTTAATCCTTGCTTTCATTTGCTTTCTTTTCCTTCCTTTTCTTGCTTTCTTGCTCTCTTGATCCAGGTGGATATTGGTGGCCACCCGCTAATTCCACTTGGATCCCCACCAGTGCTTCTTTCAGTTTTTCAGTTTCGTTAATTATAGCACAATTTACTATTTTTAGCAGTTTTTTCGCGTCCTAAACTTCTGGAGCCGTTTTGAGGCCCTAAATGACGTTTTTTTGGGAAATCTACCACCAGTGATTTTCTATCTAAAATCATCTTATTTGTCGTAGTCCTCGGAGAGATCTTTCCAACGGGCTATCATGCGCATCAAACGGAGATAATATGACCAATTCGCGACCCCGGGAAGTTGGCTGTCCAACTCACCCCAACGAGGCCCACAAACTCTTGGTGTTAAATCTCCTCAAGTTGGGTTTTGGTTGTTTAGGGTTTTCTCTTATTTTTAAATAATAAAAAGGCCCTTGAGCCTCATTTAAGACAGTTCAGAGGCATGTAGCCGCCACATCTCTTCTCAGAGATAAGCTACCATCACCCTAGCTGGTTTATTTCCATTCCTGTTTGTAAGCATATTTCAGTATTTTACATTAATCAAATGAAGTATTATTTCTGTTGCATCTCTGTGTTTTTGGTTATCTCTATAATTTGTTGCGTTCCTGTTTAAATCCGGACCAGTGGTATCAGAGCGGTCTGCTTTTCTTCTCTGTTTTTCTTTGCATGTCCCCAACGA
>APFE030056336.1:197436-218582 GCA_000404065.3 Pinus taeda | reverse complement strand
CTTCTAGCATTCTGTCTGCCTCTTGCCAGCCTTCCTCCCTTTTGTTAAAAACAAAGTGGCCCAATTGGTTTTTTACCTTAAGCTGTGCTTTCTTGCCTTTGCCTGAAAAGTTCTTCACATCAGCATTCCCAAACTGCCTGAAGTATTCAAGGGAAAACAACCTCATAGGCACATATTTGGTCAGTCTGTATGGGGGTAGCTCACAACCATATATTCTAATAACGGTGTGATTTTGGTAAAAATACCAATCCCCAATGCTGTATACCTTGGATAACTGAAGGATCCTCTGCATCTCATCGATTAGTCTTGGAGGAGGTGAGCTCATGAACAGAGACATGGCTGGGTGGATAAAAAGGTCTATAAACTCACAGTAAGTGTATGGAGAATAGGCTGTGCAGTGAAAAGATGAGGTCCAATACACTACTGACCTTGGATTTCCTTGTGCATCCACTCTTTTCATAGAAAAAGAAAATTTCTCATGTTGATAGTATAAAATCAAGTGGTATATGTAGGAGGAGTCTCTGAACACCCTTTCCCTTGATAGGTTCATCAACTGCTCATGCGTCTTGTCTGATATGTAGGTGGCATAGTCATAGCAGATTGGAGTTTTGCCAGGGGAAAACATGAGCATCATTACCAGTAAAGTTTCATCAATATACTCAATTGAGTTATAACCCAGAATGGGACTGATCATATCTGCAAGGTCTCTCCCCAATGGGTTGAGGTAAACATGAGAAATGGGAGGGTACTGCACAGTATCAGATTTAATATATAGTTGGTTCAGCTTGGTGATCTGAGCATCTATCAACATCTTAGCTCCTTGAGTTATCATATCAAACAAATATAGGGGAACCAATTTCTTCTCAGTCTTGAATTACAGCATCTCTCTGATGGCCTCAGGGGTAATATAGAAAACAACTGAGCCTGAGGGGTCAAGCACAACTCTCTGAGTGGCATCATAACCATCAGCACATAGGTGAATTAGGTCAGGAAATGTATTGACCTGAGGAAGCTTGAAGATTGGGAGGAAGGAATCCCAAATCCCCAATACATCTGTTCCAGTCTCATGTTTAGCCTTTAGTTCATTTAACAGGTGGATGTGGAACTTGCTTTTCATTAGAAATTCCTCTGAGATTTGATAATCCAAATCTGCTAATTCCTGCCACTCCAATTCTCTCTGAGGGGAATTTAGAGGGGCAATATTGAGGGCTACAGGTGCTACTGGTGTATCCATGGTGACTTTAAAACTCTGCAGATATGTAAATTAGTGTTACTGTGCAGAGTAACAGAAAAGAAAGTTTCTTGGAAAGAGAGGTGATTTATTGAGAAACAGAGGATAAAAGGGTCAATTGCAGCAAGTGAAATGCTGCATAAAACACTAGAAGAGGCAAATGCTTGTGCTTGACAGACTCTTTCACGGTAATTAGGTGTAGTTCGGGTTCCCTGTTCACGACTGCGCAAATAGAATGCAGGTTTTGTGAAAGCTTTGGTAAACAAGGCTTAGCCGGTGAATTTCGACCTTGTAATTTCAAATGGGAACTAGGCACAGGGGATTTGCCGGTTAGTTATACGTTTTTCTATGTTTTAAGTTACTTTAGGCGATTTACAGACAAAACCAGGCGCAGAGAGGATTGACGGGGATAAATACCTGGTACACTGACAGTCCTGGTCACGAATGCAGGTGGATTGGCGTGCCGATGGCCTCCAGGTCGAATTCAGCAGGTTGGCGTGAGTTTGGACGTAAAATTCATGCAGAAGACACAACAGTCGTTTTTACAAAAAGTGCAAAAACGCGAAATTTTGGCCAAAATATGGATTTTTTGGAACATTGGCGCCTTTTTTGGATGACGTCAGCATGACGTCATCGGGTGGGGTCAAGGTCGGATGACGTCATCAGGTGACGTGGCAGCTTAAGAGTGGTCCACGGGGATGGTGAGGTGGCAGATGGGTGGAGCAATGGCAGACGAGGGCGCTGACGCGGCGATGACGTAGCAGTGATGTTGGCAGTGATGTTGGCAAGGCGGGTTGGCGGAGACCGGAAACCGTAGGTGGTATGATATCGCACCGCCTTCCATACGGAAGCGAAATTGTCAGAGGGGGCTCCGATACGTTGTGGGGGTGATGCGTGGCCGAGGCCTGACGTCACCCTCTGACAGATATCGGAAGGTAACTTACGGACGTCGGGGCCGATCCGATATGCATGTGGGCCGTTGGATGAAAGGCACCCGATCGGACGGTCGACGAGTCAATGACTTGTCCGGACGATACAGCGTCGGGCGGGCAATAAAATATGTATTTTTCATGAAATTCGTGCCTGGCGGGACTTTGGAATATTGGCGAATTTGTATGGTTTTTCAATGTATTCTTTATAAAATCGCGCATAGCTCCAGGACTTTGGATAAGTCGGAAAAGTGGGTTTTTTATGTAATTTTGCCGTTTGAGCGGGTTAAGGGTGAAAATGGGTTTTTTACAAGGTTTTTTAGAAAATGAAGGGTTTGAATAGGTTAAATGATTTCTGAAGGAGGAAAAGAGGTAAGGCTTGGGGTTCTTAAACTGACCAGATGTCAATTTGATTCCCTAGTAGTGAACATATGGCTATAATTCCAAGGGGGGGATATTTATAGAATGCTTGGGGTTTATACACCATGGTGTTATAATAGTAGGGAAAGGGTGACATAGGGAATTTAGATAATAGAAGTTAGGGGTTAATATGGAGGGAAAAGGTGAATGAGGAGTGATATCACTAAGTTTATTTGAAAACCACTTAGCTTTAGGGAGTAGATCAAAATGAAAAGAATTTTAGACAAGAAATGTGGCTCTTAAAGGAAACCAGAACCAACATAAAACCTTGAATTCTTTCATAAACACAACTGGTGTAGGGATGTTAGTAATGAGTGTAAAACAGGGAAAAAGGAAGTTAGACATGCTCCATTGTGTTGTTCTCCTTATCTTGACCAGCAAGATTCAGTTTGAAAGGAATACCACTTCTGCAACCCCATCTACCTACCCATCTACTTGCCTAGCATTTTTTGTTTCTTCTTGGAGGGTGCACTTGGACTTGCAGACCCTTATGTGCCTTTTTTTTTCCATTGGATTTTTATTTTGATTGCCTATTTAGCACTACCCTTATTGCTTCCAAGGCCCCAGATTAAGCAGTTGGGAACCTTAGTTTCTCTGCCTAACTATTGGTCTGCCAAGATTTAAATAGTTTGGACAGACTTCTTTCTCTATTCTACAACAAAAAATTGAAACATGGCATGATCCAGATTAGACTGTTGGACCATCCATCAAAATTTAGTAAACATGAAGGTATGTACACACCTTGTCTTCTCTTGGAAATATGGGATCTTTGTGTTAGCAAAGCAGGGCATATTTGGCATTTGAATTTGCCAATCATGAAATATGAAACCTATTGGTATAGGTATCCAACAATAGCAACTAGTGGAGGAATAATAATTACAGTAAGATTGGATCATCACTAAGGCTCAGTCATTATCTTGGTGAAGGCTCAGACCTAACCTTCAAGTTCAGATTTGTGTGTACAATCATGACTACTACAACTCGTTTTTGTAGGAAGTCTCTTGTGCAAAGACAGTTTTAAGGACCTGAGGTGGCATTCTTTTAGACAAACCTTGGACTATAGAACACTGGCATGTGAGGACTTAAGCATGTGAGCGGTCATCTATTAAAGCAGCCAAGTGACCCCTTGGGAGAAGACTTGAAGAATAGACTTTTGGAAGACCTCTTACTAACCTTTTTGAGGAATCGTTGTGAAGAAACCTTGAGGCATCCTTGAAGAGAGTATAGAAGAACATCTTGGAAGAAGTATCTTGGAGCTTTTAAGAATTGTTGTGCAAGTCTAAACGAAACCTTTGAACATTGGAATGTTGTTTCTTTGATACAGTTATTGAAGACACCCTTGGAGAGTTCTTGGGGCAGCATATTGAAGGCACTTTGAAGGATCCTTGAAGACATTTTTGGAGATCATGATGCAACGTTGAAGGCCCTCGTGATGTGATCTTGAAGAAGTTTGTTTGGGTAAAATAAAGATTTGTGGAGACATGTTCTCAGAAGACAAAGTCGTCATTGATGAGTGAAGTGCCTTGAAGGTCGTTTGAGGGAAGTGTTGAAGGTGAAGATATTGGTAGGGCTTGTTGAAGAAGATATTGGGAGTCATGAAGAATCATTAAAATTATCTTGATGAATTGAAGTTGTGGATTGGAGCTCTAGAGGATAGGAATCCTTAAGAAGACTAGGTTGGATCTTATACCAGAGATAGGTTTGGAGCCCTAGAGGTTGGTGCCTCAAAGTGACAAGGTTGGAGCCTTGGAAAGATAGCGTTGGAGCCTCGTGAATTCCAAGTCAATGCTTGGAAAAATACAAGTTGGACCCTGGTGGATTGGAGATTGGTGTATTCATCTAGTGTTGGAGCCCTAATTATTATTGTACTTGATTGATTGTGAAGAGGATTAAATTCCTCGCCATTTATTAATAAAATTATTATTCTATCATTTTTTATTTTTTGTTCTAATTATAAGTGATATTAACTGGAAAAAATAACAACTGAAAATAAATATATATTCACCCCCCAGTATTTCCAACATAGATGTCGTTGATGATTGTTATCATTTATCAATGCTCGGATTGGCCTTCCACTGACTCTATAGAGTCCTTTAATTCTTGATCCAAAATTAAATGCATCCCTCATGCGGCATTACATAGGCCAAGTGAGTATATTTCCTCTCACAAAGGAAAATCTCATCCCTTTGTATTCCAAGGCAGATATAGATACAAGGTTCTTCTTCATTCTGGAAACATACATAACATCATGTAGATGCACGATTTCACCATAATCCAAATGAAATGAAACAAAATCAAAACCATTCACCAGACAAGTATAATTGTCCCCAACAATGATTTTAAAATTAGTCTCCCTCTCAACCATGTTTGAGAGGACTCCACGATACCCAGTGAAAACTCTAGAGGCCCTACTATCAACCTGTTGAGGCCTTGAAAATCGCTGCCACAACATTGGGGGATAACCACCCGGTCCGGACCTTGGTACAACTCCTTTTCCGTTTGGGATGGTGGCTCCGACTGGAGATAACGGGACCAATTTCCCGATAGTAAGATAAAAGGGATGGATGGGTGATGAATAATTTACTTGAGTGATAGGTGACTAGCTTATTCTATTGACAGAAACAGGGAAACTAATACTAATCCCGGGCACAACTTATTCATTCAGAATGCAGCATTAAATAATCTTTATCTATCTAACAGGCATATAGATGACTCTGTAAAATAAATAAGAGACATTCAATCATTCAAAGATTACTTCATATGAATAGTCACAATGAAGCGATAAATACAAATTACTGCATTCACTGTTTATATCATCGATACATATACACGGTTGAAAGAGAAGCATGCGATAAACAACCAATAGTGGAATGCATAAAGAATGTTGTGAAAAGCACATATATATATAAGCGACAATAGCAAGAGCGATCCAAACAACAATTCATATAACAAAAATGAGTACAGACGCAGATAATAGTACCATGTGAGCTGTAGATCAATCCGAAATATCAATCGCTATTCAAGATTCCTTCTTCAACACAGAAATGCTTTTAAACAATGACAGTAGTGCACATTTGCATAAAAACCTTCCTCATTAAATTCGGAATAATTGGTCGAGTTTCATAAAAGAATATCCCTGAAGTACAATAGTGCAACTTCAGGGTTTAAGTCATATACAAAACTTTTCGACCCTTTCTAAATGCATGAAAGGGTCTATAAATACTACTAAGCTAAAAAAATCTATGAAACAAAATCCTACTAAATTGGTATCATTAAGTGCGATCTAATTCTCAGGGGCGATCTGGCAGTCGGCGACGTGATTCATGACTCAGGTTGTTTTCCCTTAAACCTAAGCTGGCTTATCGCAAGCATTGGCTCCACTTCTGGCGGTTTGTTGAGGTGCAAACTGAATTGGGCGATGAAGGTGGCATCCTGAATGTCGGGTATAATATACCCGACAGCATCTGTTAGGCATTTCAAGGCGGCTCTTTGGTTGTATGGCTTGATTAAGAAGAACCAATAAGCATCCCATGTCAAACTGTTGATTCCAGCGATCAATCTTGCGTTTTTCTCCAGCTCCGGGTAGCATGAGTGCTCCAACATATTTGCCGCTATTAATTGACCTGGAGTACATTGGGAAATCATATTAGATAAATAAACTGTATTATTTACTAATTCAACCAAATTTCCAGTGGTTGTTTTGCATCTGGAAATTGCTCTTTCTGCCTTCAATAGTTGCGATTGCCATTCTGTGAATAATATCTCTTTGTGCGATTCCAGAATTCTCGGTAGATTAGTTGCCCGGCCTATATTGGAATCCTGCCCTTCTATAAATTTTGTCAGTGTTTCTTCTGCCTGATCCAAATCGATCCTCGCTTTTTCTACCTTTTCGCTTATGGATGCTACCAACTCACACAATGGTTCTGCTTGTGTAATCTGATGACATAGTAGCTTAACTTGATTAATCAATGCCTTATTTAACTAAAGCGCTTCTGCTTTGAATTTGTCTACCTGAGGGAGCTTTTTCATTTGCTCAATTTGAGTGGTCAATTGAGCGATTTTCTCATCTTTTGCTTTCATTGTTCCCTCAGTTGATATTCTTAATTGCTCCAGTGCCGCCGATAGCTCCTTTTGCCTTTGGATTGCGCCTTAATCAATCCTCTGCTTTTGCTCTTGTAATTGCTTGGTCAGTTGATTATTGTTTTGTTGCTGCACTAGCAATTCTTGCTCTGCCTGCTCTGCCTTCTACTGAACTTCTGATAGTCTCGCCTGTAGCGAAGAGATGTCTTGGTCCTTGGTCTTCAATAAACTGCTTACCTCCGATGCTTTATCAATGGTTGCCATTGAATATGCTCCAGCGAATTGCGATAGCTTGGTTAAGTCATCGGAGGGGTCGAATTCCTCTTTCCATACAACATTGTCCGTTACTGTTAATTCAGGGAATGGGGAAGGTTGATCAGCTCTTCTCCTTTTCCTCTGTCACTTTACAACAGCTTTATGCTTAGGGCTATAAAATACATCCAAAGGGGGAATCTCTTCAATTTGCAAAACGATTTCTCCCATTGGATCTTTAGGAATTATCTCTGTTTCTTTTGTTTTGGGTAGGCCGCTGGTTTCGCCCGAAACCGGTTTCGATGTCGATTCCTGTGTGTCGCCTTCTTTAGAAACCTCATCGTCTTTTGAGCACTCTAGGTTGCTGATAATTGTACTGAATTGCTGCCATTGCTGGAGAAAATTCGGATCAACTAATATATCATTATTATTCTTAGAGCTGCTCTCTTCTTGGGTTTTCACCTGGGTTTCTTCTTGTCACTGCACATTTTCCTCGGTCACCTCCTGCCTCTGGCTATGCACTTCCTCCTGCTGCTTTGATGTAGTAGGAGGTGGAGTATTATCTCACTGCTCAGACTCGCTTGACCTCGTTGTTGTCGGAACAGTCGCTAACAAGTCTAGAGGCAGAGTTTGCAACCTGTGTTCTCTAATTCTGTTAAATTCGACTAGCCCTTCATCATTATACACATTTCTGGCAAGCGACTTGACTTGATACAGCGATTCGGCCGATGCAAACAAATCCTCGAACTTTGTCTTCTTTGTGCTCGACCTTGGCCAATTTGGCCTGGTCGAGCGCATTGTAAGCGATCTTCCTTGGATCATACTGCCTGCTTGGCAGAGTAGCCAAAGTGAGAAAATTCATTTTCCCAGCTTCCTTCTCTGCATGCTTGATGTCATGCAGGGTATAAATTTCAATTCGTAATGGAAAAGAGGGCCAAACATGTTTTTTAGCTCTTTTCAGGGTCTGAGTAACCCCTTCAGCATTGATTTGATAAGCTACTTCCCTGGCAAGTTGCTTATCGGGGATGTAAAGTGGTAGCACATGCGGCCTGGCATGACTGCCAAAAAATCTGATGTAGGTGAATTTCTCCTCCCCAAACCAACTTGCTACTGCAGTCAAATCTACCCCTGCTTGCTCAGAAATCTTCAGGGCAGGCTTATTAAAAATGGAATAATGAATTGGCAACATAAAACCGTTGTAGATTTGGTACAGGTGGTGCTTATAACTAGTCTTCCATAGTTTTGATAATATATGTGAATGGGTGTGGGGTCTTGCGACGTACACCTCCATCCCAGCACAGGAAACTCAGAATTAAAACACAACACATACATCACATAGGCACTGTAATAAAATGGCGGAATAACCCTCTCTGTGACACGATAGTTAGACCTGAAATCAAGAATGGCTTTGGCTAACTTATCGGATAATATAACCGCCCAATCCATAATTTCTCCACTACATGCTGCCTCCATTAGGGGAACCATTTTTATGGTAAAATTGGTAGAGTCATGAAATCCCCATAGCCTACACATCATAATTCCAGCATAACAGTAAGGAGAACACAGGGAGTCAACTGAGTACTTACCCGAGGTTTCATGCTTGTGTTTTGCTGGATTCTGTCTCCAGCCTCGAATTGGTTCAGACTCGGTCTCGTTCTCTGCTCGAAATTTCTCCAGTAATGCAACATTATATTTCTTCTCCTCTGCCGGTAAGTGATACATTAGCCTTAGATTTTCGGCTCAAAAAGAAGCGAAAATCCTCCCGTCCGCAGTGCTAAACAATTTGTTGATAATTCGGAGCTCTTGGATTGCCCACCTTACCACATCCGTGTAACGAAGAATTTGCTCCCGGGCTGCTATTCTGTGTAGAAAGGAGTTGGCCAAGTCTTTTAAATTGGCATCAGATTTGCTGGTATTATCACATGAAATTTCTATTCCGGTCACCTTTGGCTCTTCTGCTTCAATCAAATTATAAGTCCCTTGCCAAGTGGTCCTGGTAAGTCCTAAGCATGTTGTATCTGATATAAGCCCTTTGTTCTTTCCGCTTGGATCCATGACAGCTTGCCCTGCGGATTGTGGAGCAGTGGGCATTGTAATTTTCTTGGATTTCTTTCCCATCCCACTTAATTCTGTCTCTGTGGAAGAATTCTGCACAGAGCGAAAGATAGGCGTAACACAGACAACAATAACATGAATTGAACAGCATGAAGTATATATATCTGGATGCATTCATAGCGATTAATTGACTTGAGGTGGCCTTAGGATCAAATCCGTAGATAGATCGCAAGCCTATTGTTTTCATTAAATGGTCGTTATGGCCTGTCGATCTCATTAATACCAGTCACTTCAGTTAATGGCCGAATGATTTATTTGAAGCATGCCTTGGGCGATTTGGCGGTTTGAACGCGGATGAGTGGCTTTTCAAAGGATATTGCCTTAATAAGGAATAAATTATATTAAACTGTCTTTATGACCATTACCTTGAAAACTGCGCTTTTTATTCATTTCACAATCGGGCATCGGGGAAATGCTAAGTTATTTCATTGGTTTCGTTTGGAATCCCCGATCGCCGATAGCGATATCGCATCGCGTCGAAAATAGCTAGTAAGGCCGCTTAAAATGAGGGCATGGTGAGTCGCCGATCGCCGATAGCGATATCGCATCGCATCGGGCGAGGGGGAGGCTTTTTGCATTTAAGTGTGATTGCCGATTGCCGATTGCCGATTACCGATATCGCATCGCATCGGAGCAAGGGTTATTGCTTATGTTACTTTATGCTTTTGGCGATATCCGATAGCGATTTCGCATCGGTGAAAACCAAGATGTCCCTTAAGTTGTGCTTTCTTTGTCATTACGATATGCGATCTTGCGATCGCTTTATTGCAATGATAAAAATAAATCATTTTATATTGGGATTTTTGATTGGTTTTATTTAGAAAGGTCTTTTAATAATGTTTCCTTTTATTCGAGCCTTTTTTGAAATAGAACTCTAAATTGATACCAATTTGAAACAAAAATTAAAAGGGACCCATTTCACATTATAATTTTGGAATAGTAATGATATGAAATGGGGGGTTGTTGTATGGCACAACACAACCAATCAACTATCAAACGAATACAGAGGAGAGGAACCTGAAAGAGAAGAAATAATAAAATATTTAAATTGAGTAGCAGTTGCATTATTTTCATACCTTACGTTCCTTGATATCTTTTAACGACAGTGGCCTTCTTCACGATCATCAAGATCCCCTCTCCTTATTCTATCATTTGACATGTATTTGTTTAAGCCTCAATTGTTATTGTAGTTGGACCTTAGGGCTCCTCTTTTCTAGACAATCTTGAGCATAGTGACCATGCTTGCGACAATTGTAGCATTCAATTTTTATCAATCTTCTATTGGAGTCTTTGGATTCAAGGGTATGTTTTCTTGGATTCGATGGTCTTACTTTTCCTTTCCTCTCTATGCCTTTAGTATCAAATGCATAGAGTTCTCTTTCTTCATGATCTTGAATCCTCCCTCTAGAAATCATCCTAGTCTCTTCTTGAGTGCACTTGCCAATGAGCTAATCAAATGTTGGTAAATTATCATTATTGCTTATAGTAGTAATAAATGTTTCCCAAATTTAAGGAAGCCCTCCAAGTTCAACGAGAACCATTTCTCTATTAGGCATAGGTTCTTCAACAGTCACTAATTGATCCTTGAGATGGAATATCCTCAGTAAGTATGATTACACAGTCTCTCCTTTGTTCATTTTGATGTCCTTGAATTGGTTTTTCAAGGAGAGATTATAGTTCAAATTGTTGGTCTCATACATCCCAACCAACTTATCATATATTTACTTGGACTTATTCAACTTAGACATATAAGTAAGCAAATGATCTCTAAAAGAATAAATTTTATTTTCTTTGATATCACATTTCTTTTACTTGGACTTGATAGTAGTAGAATAATTCTCTGTAGGCTCAAGTACCTTTTCTCCCACATATTCCAAGATATAATTCTCATCCAAGGTCACTTCCAACTTGATTTTCCAAGCAAAAAAATTTGATGAGTCATTCAGCTTCCCTCCCTCCTTGAAGTATGAGGTATACATCTTGACCAAGTCAAATATTTTTCTTCAACTCTTTCCAAAAGTGATTGCTTATCTCTTCTATCCTTGGGCTTGTCTTCACCTCAACTCTGATACCGTGTTAATTTCTAGTGTTCTATGATTAACACAATCACTTATCCCAATTCTTCTTCAATTAGTAATCAATTTATCAAATATAATTCAATTTTCCAGCAACAATAAGAAATTTTAAATAGAACAACAAACCAATGCACAATAGAAGGCAATCAAGAATAATAAAGACACAATATTTGGTCAAAGACTAGCGAAAAACCCCACAAGGGGGAAAACCATTTCCAAATTTTTCTTCTATTATATTTCCATCAAATGTTTAGCAAAGAGATACATGATCCAAGTACATCAATGAGTCAAAGGTCAATACCTTTGACTATCCAAACCAACCAACCAATATCCAATATGAGCCCAAAAAAGTCAAATATGGTCAAGAGTCAAATCTGGAAATCTTGGTCAAAGTAAACAACAATAGTAACATCCCTAATCAGTCAATATTCAATGGCCGAATCACCTCCAAAGAATCTCAATCAACAATAAAAAAAAGTTGGCCTCATTTGTTGTTAAAAGTCAACCAAAAATAGTCCCAAAATAGTGCCTGCAAATCTAGTCAAAGTTTGGTCAACAACCTAGCCAATTCGGGCTTCCAAACAGATCATAAATCCAGTCAAACAAGATCAAATCCTCCACGGTCAACACTGGTCAAAATATTCCCAAACAAAATTCAAACTCAGTCAAAAAAAAATCTCATCCTTCCCCACACGTGTGAGCTTGGACCTCCTATCTTAGACCTTGACAGAATATGATGTATTGTATGATGATGCCTCCAAATGATGTGACATGATGTGTATTTATATGAATCTAAGTGGATCAAAATTCCTTGCCGAGGTCAACTTGTACTTTTGTGCACATGTGGGTTTCACATAAAAAATAAATAGTTTTCCTTGACCAAATTAATTCTTCTAAGGGCTACTAGGGTCTTTTCCAGATGAGGAAGGCTTCCCAATAGAGGGAATTTTTCCCTGAGCTACTAAATTTTAATGCACTTTGCATGTGTAAATTTAGCCCAAAAATGCCATATTCTACCACAATTAAAACATTTGAATAATAAATTACCTTTGTATTTGTCAAATCCTCTTTTCAACTTTCTCACAAATTATGCTTCCTCGGAATCTAATTCATTGTAGGAAAAATCATTAGCTTTAAGTTCTTCCATCTTATTCGAAACTTTGAAAATTGTTTCCTTTACAGTTGAATTTCCTTTTCCCTACCATCATTTCATATGCAGTCCATATTCATATTTCTAGATCCTTCATTTCTTCAATCATTGATAACATTGCATCAATATTAGGGGGAGAGATCTCAACACCTTCTATGCAATGATTGATTCCTTAACTTCTTCTCCATGTCCTCTAATAGTATTTATAATCTCATCCTTGCCCTCCTTAAGGCATAATTTATTCCATCAAATAATAGAGCTATGATATTGATAGAACCTAAATGACTGGCCATCATCCATCTGAGATCCTCCTTCCAACAATTGGATTACTTCTGAAGGAACTTGCTTTGAAACCAATTATTGGATTCACACTTATACTAAGAAGGGTGGGGGAGGGGAAAATTTGTATAGGATAATTCCTTATTTAAGCCTTCATGAATAATAACCAATCTATATCGCGTATGGAACACAAAATCTAAATGAAAAATTATTTATAACAAATCTTTGTAGTTACCAACCTATTGATACAAACTTTGTAGGCACCACAACCTAGTGTTACAAAACTTTGTAGGCACCAACCTAGTGTAACCAAAATTTGTAGGCACCAATCTCCAACAGACACCAATCACCATAGTTGCAAGATTTGTAGGCATATGTCTATAGAAAAAAACAATCCCCTCAGTTGAAATATTTATAGGCACCAACATACAAGAAACACCAATCCCCTCAATTACAGGATTTATAGGAAACAACATACAGGATACACCAATCCCCTTTGTTGTAATATTTGTAGGCACCAACCTACATGAGACATTGATCCCCTCTACTACAATATTTGTAGGCACCAACCTACATTAAACAACAATCCCATTTGCTACAAGATTTGTAGGCACTAACTTACTAGAAGGACCAATCCCCTCTGCTACAAGATTTATAGGCACCAACCTACTAGAGGGACCAATCCCAAACACTACAAATATTTGCAATCCAAAACCTACTAGAGAAACTAATCCCCATTGTTGCAAATATTCATAAGCACCAACCTACTTCATTGAGTCTTCTTTCCAGGTATATTAGTTGTTTCTTCCTTCACAAAGCTTGATTGCTACTTTTGCCTTCACCAAGTTTTCATGTTGTTACTGCCTTCATTAGGTTTTCATTTCATTATTAGCTGCACCAGGTTTGTTAGTTTCCTCTGTCTTCACTAAATCTATTATTTGTTTTTTTCTTCACCAAATTTTCTTGTTGCTTATACCTTCACAAATCCTACTTGTTTCTTCTAACTTCACAAAGTCTATTAGTTGCTTTTGCCTTCACTAGGTTTACTTGTTGCTTCCACCTTCACTAGGTATAATTTTCATGTTTTTCTTCACTAAGTCTTTGTTTAGTCAATTTAGTTTGTCCTAAATTGCTACATTAATTATCAATCTGGGATTCGTAAGTTGACGAAGTGTGGCGCACTATATGTGCAAGACAACCTCTTTCTTACTTTTTGTTGTTTTTATTTTTATTTTGTTTTGGGGGTTTTTATCTTCGTGAATGGAAATCTTGTCCCTGAGTTTTAAGAATACTCTAGAAGGCAAGTATGGATATGGATTTTAAGGCAATTATGTCCTCTATAATGATTTCCAAAACTTAACACTTCAGAGAGTCGTAGAACATACTAGTGATGAAATTAATACTTGAATAAAAAATGAAAATGTGTTGCTATTCAAATCAAACAAATAATGAACTACTAATCATGAAACAATTATCTTTGCTGCTTATCTAAGTACAGAAAGAAAAAATGAGTTAAGCTACTGCATTCAAAAAATCAAACTAATCAATTCACTTCATTCATAGTCCGATAGCTCGCCAGGTAGTCTAAGCTATGGATTTAGGAGATAACGTCAATGATATGAGCAAGTTGATATCTAATTGTAGAAAAGTAAAACTAAAATCAAATCACATCATTCATAGTCTGAGAGCTCGCCAGGTAGTCTAAGCTATGGCTTTAGGAGATAACGTCAATGATATGAGGAAGTTTATATCTAATTGCAAAAAAGTAAAACTAAAATCAAATCACATCATTCATAGTCTGAGAGCTCACCAGGTAGTCTAAGCTATGGCTTTAGGAGATAACGTCAATGATATGAGCAAGTTGATATCTAATTGCAGAAAAGTAAAACTAAAATCAAATCACATCATTCATAGTCCGAGAGATCTCCAGGTAGTCTAAGCTATGGCTTTAGGAGATAATGTCAATGATATGAGCAAGTTTATATCTAATTGCAGAAAAGTAAAACTAAAATAAAATAACATCATTCATAGTCTGAGAGCTCGCCAGGTAGTCTAAGCTATGGCTTTAGGAGATAACGTCAATGATATGAGCAAGTTGATATCTAATTGCAAAAAAGTAAAACTAAAATCAAATCACATCATTCATAGTCCAAGAGCTTGCTAGGTAGTCTAAGCTATGGCTTTAGGAGATAACGTCAATGATATGAAAAAGTTGATATCTAATTGCAGAAAAGTAAAACTAAAATCAAATCACATCATTCATAGTCCGAGAGCTCTCCAGGTAGTCTAAGATATGGCTTTAGGAGATAATGTCAATGATATGAGCAAGTTGATATCTAATTGCAGAAAAGTAAAACTAAAATCAAATCACATCATTCATAGTCCGAGAGCTCGCCAGGTAGTCCAAGCTATGGCTTTAGGAGATAACGTCAATGATATGAGCAATCTGATATTTAAAATAACTAATAAAGCAAGTAAATAAAACTGAAATCAAAGCATACTTGAAATTAAAAAAACTAAGAAAAGCAAAGTCAACAGATAAGCTAATTCCATGTCACTAGTTATTGCAAAAACTGTATGAAAATGCCCGGGCCTACTCTATCCCGAAACACACACACACTGATCAGTGTTATCAACAATATACAGAGCTAAAAAATCATGTACAGAAATGAAATGTTATTACCATAGCAAATAAAATATACACAGGTGGATAACTTATGAAATATGTGCAATGGAAATGAGGAAACAATGCATAAAAACTCTACAGCAATAAGGAAAACGAAACCTCAGCGTGCAGGGGCCCTCTGCATAGCCTCAGTCAATAGGCTATCAGTCAAGAATTATGCTCACGTAATCATGTAGAAATAGAGTCTTCTTTATATTTCAAAACCAGTTATAGCAATAAGACTTAGTGTCACGGCACAGTAAACTTTAACAGCCAAAATTACAACAACAAAGACTAACTATATGCGTGTAGAAACGCGTTATTTATAACAAAAATTCATAATTGTTTTCCTGTGAAAGATCCTTAACTGAGTACACGTAAAAGGGACAGCATCTGTAAGCTTAGCATACGAGTTGCAGAGATTATTCAATCTAACAAGAGTGGCTATTGGATTCACATCGTGGGGCATTCTACAGGTGGCAACATGACCCCAGCGATCTAGGAATGGCCACAATCCTTCAGAATCCTTCATGTGTTTAAAAACAGAGTCCAGTTGCCGTAGGACTTCTATGTTGGACCACCATTTAACCACCGTTGACCACGGATTTCCTTAATGAATCTGGCTGAACCAATAGGACCTGATCCATGTCCAGGTCATTTCTAACTTGCCCACATGCCTTGTTTTGCCTAATGACACCTGCAACCTAGAGTTTAACAAAAACAGCTGCAAAAATTTGAATCAGCTGCAGAAAGTGGCTGCATTCCGCAGCTCATGAGCAAAATCTAATTCAAACAACAAACACAAAAACATAGTTAGAAAACCATTTCAATGCTCTTTTAGAATCAATATGCAATGATTTGTGATAGCTTATGAGGTCTAGGTGAGGGGAAATAGTCTAGGAAAGTGTGTAGGAGATATGCAGTTTCAGGGCTCAACAGTCTTCTTATCCCAAAACTTTTTTTTGAACTCTTCCCAAGAATGAACTTATACAACATTGGCACATATCCTATTTTTCAAACATGATTTTGGAATTTTATCTAAGGAATTTTTGTATTAGTCCTCGAATATCAAGGATTTTCACATTCTAATAACTCCCCAAAAAATAAGTTACAACAAAAATGGGAAAATTACCTCTTTAAAGTTTATTTTAGGGCTATTTAGATATCGTAACTTCAACAAGGCATATATTATAAATTATAGTGAACCAAAATCTAAAATATTTACCATAGGTACCTAAATATCTCACCTTTGTCTCGTTAATATTTCCAATTCTGAAACATCTCAGAAGATAAGTTATAGTGAAAATGGATAACTGATCTCTTTGAAGTTTATTTCATGACTATAAGAAAACCTAACTTCCATAGGGCATATATTTGAAATTATAGCAAACAAAAGTCTGAAATATTTACCATAGGTATATAGATATATCACCTCTGTCTACTCAAGATTCCACATTCATGTGTACAAGAAGACCCCACCTCCATAATCTCCAAGTTTCATAGTCTGAACCATCCTAGAAGAAAAGCTATAGTGAAAATGTCATGCTGACCACATGTACATAGATATATATCCTCCATGTTTCACGGTTTGAAACATCATAGAATAAAATATATAGCGAAAATTCCAATATTACTTGTTCAATCCACAAATCACTTTTTTGTTCCACCTTTAATACCCCAAGACTATTCACAGCTTTTGTTATACAAATCATATCTCTTCATGCTTGGATCATCTTCAAATGCACCCATATCTCTTATTTATAGTGTTTCTACATTCAATTATGGGACTGACTTGTAAAATTGGCTAGGTTGACATGTACTTTTTGGCTAGGTTGCTTTGAAAAAATATTTCATATCTTCTCATTCTTATGGAGTTAGACGGAGTGTCATCTATTGCTAGAAAATTCACATGATAAGTTTTTTGATCATATATCTTATGCCCCCATTTGAGCTAAGTATTTGGATTAACATTGCCTACAAGATAGGGTATCCAAACTAGGAATTGAGAAAGAAATGGGGTATCCAAACAATATTCATATTGTAATCTTTATCTTGCCCATTTTTAGTCTCCCATTGTTTTTGACATCAATGACAATAATATTTCCAATAATATCCCCCTAAATTTGAAATTCTTAGTCTCCCTTATCTTTGAAATCAATAACACAATATCCAACACAATAAAGCTACCAGGGACATTGCAAACTTTACCAATCCCAACAAAAATTTAGGTAGACATTTAATGGATTTTATCACTAGACTTCCAAAATTCAGCATCAAAATACTGATTATGGTGGTGTTTTCGTTGTTACAAACACCATCTAAAGTTTGGTCTACATTTGCATTTTGGAGCCTACTCATAATCTTGTGATCGTTCGTTCCATAGTCACTTTATTGTTTTTCAATGCTTTGTTAAGTATTCCAATCTTCTTATAACAACATCGGAGAAACGGAGATGGCGTCGGTTAGGGTTTTGGCGCTCAACGTATCTGGGTTTTCCGCAGTGGCTCTCAAGCCTAAATCAGGGGAAGAAGCCGATTCAGCGGCAGGGGCGATGGCGTTCTCTTCGGGCAGTCGGCCTCCTTTGCATGCGGCTTCAGAGAAACAGTTAGATCTTTGTAGGAAAACGCCGATAGTGTGCCCAGAACATTGCGGGAATGCAGCGTCGGCTCTTGTGGAATCCCAAGCTGCCAAGAAGTTTCTCGCAGAGGCCTGTCGATGGCGGAGGATTGAGACACAAATCGGATTTCCTGATCAAAAACGTGGTGGCGTGAGGCATTCAAAGGGCAGTTTCTGTCAAACCGCGTGGAGAATAGGCAGGGGAGGGCTGCTCGAGGTGTCTTTGATCTCCCCTTCAGCGCAGAGGCCCAAACACCATAGGGACGGACTGGATCTACTCGATCCAGCCCTTATCCGAAGACAGCGCAACCCCAGGGAGCAAACTGAGGGCAACAATCCAAGATTGAGCAGAGTTTTAGCAGATCCAGACGACTTCAAGGAAAAACAAACAAAAATAGGGCCAGATCTGGAGGTTTGCTTACAGCCAGGGCAGGTAAAAAATTCTTGTTTTCAGATTCTGATTAAAACCCCACAAGGAAAAACTCGTTTAGTTTGGGTTCATGCAGGAAGCACCTCTTTGCAGCTGAAACAACAGATTTGGGCTGAAATGGGATACCCAGTTCAGATCCAACATCTGGTCAGTGGCAGGCGGTCTCTCCAGGATCTTAGATCGATGGACAGCTATGAGATTGGGCCAGGAACAATTATTACCCTAAACCTCAGATTGAGAGGAGGGGCTCAGCCACAGGGACAGCCAAGCTTCCCAGGGCGGGATAAGAGGAAAAAACCTGCATCCCAGCAACAACCCAAAGGAGGTCCATCCTATAAAAACATTCTACAGGGCAGCAGAGACATAGGGTCTTCTTCAGATCAAGGCGGTCACATACCCAGGCCATATATAGTAGATCAGGCAGAGCAAACCCCAGCTTTAAATTTAGACTCTTCAGGGCTTGACGATTTCATAAAATCCTATGAAACAGAAGCTCTAATATGCCGATTCAACAGTTTTTGGCCTAAACCTTTGGATCTTTTCCACTGGATTTTCACCAAATGGACCATGGAATGCGACATACATCTATGTTCAAAGGGGTTTTTTATTGTGAAACTTACATCCATGGAAGTCAGAGACTCAATCATCAGTTCAGGGCCATGGTTTTGGGGAACATCGGGGCTTTTTATGACCCCATGGTTTCCAGATTTCGACCCAAACAAAATGACTGTAACCACAATGCCGGTCTGGGTCAGACTATACAATCTTCCTCTGCACTTTTGGAATGAACAAGTTCTGGAAGGCATTGGGAACAGCTTGGGGAAATACATCAAAACGGACCTGGAAAGGATAGATGAAAGAATCTATACTTTCGCACATATTTGTGTGGAAGTAGATTTAAGTAAAGGGCTGCCGGATAATATAAAGCTGATCTATAAACAACAAATCTGGATGCAGGTACTAGATTATGAAAACACCGCTTTCAGATGTAGGCTTTGTAGGCAGGCAAGACACCTGCAAAGTTCATGCCCAGAAGACAAGAAAGTAAAAAGCAAAAAGAAGCAGAAAGGGAAGCAGAAGAAAGGATGGAAATTCTCTCCCCCGGACTCAGAGGAAGAGGAATCAGAAGCAGAGGAGGAAGAGGTCCCAGCAGAAAAGACTGAGGTAACCCCAGAAATGCAGAAATAGGAGGGAACTTCCCTGGATAATAAGACAGAGATGACAAGAGAGGATCCCTGCATGGGAGGCACCAAACGGCAGCACCACTCTGATACCTCAGACTCATATAAAGAAATCGGGCCACAGAATGCAGATACACAGATAGTCCTTGCTTCAATCGAGCCCACTCAAGGAGAGTGGCGTAAGGTCGAAAAGAAAAAGGGGAGAAAAACTTGAAGTCTCGGCCAGATTTCAGTTTTTTTGCCCCTTTCTTCCTCTCTCTTTCTTTCTCATATTTCTTTTTCTTTTTCATATGTGCACGTTAGTTAACTAACGGTGTGAAGGGTGCTAATGCACTAATGCCATGTGGCATCCCACAGTCTATTTCAGAGCTATATGCGGTTGTAACTTTTCATTATTTTTAATAAAAAGTTACGATTTTTTCCTTTGGAAAAAAGTATTCCAATCTTCTTCTCAGTTTTTAAGTGTCAAAGTCACCTACTCACCCATTCTCTGTTTGTAACACGTTCATGAGTGCACTCTCTTATTCAAGCTTGAACAAGAATGGCACAAGTCCAACAAGACAATGTAGGTGCAATGATCAACCTATGTCGACAATCAGTGCACACTTTCATTGGCAATCCCTCACTTTTGGTTGCGATTGTTCTTCTATTTCGGTGAGCTTTTCCAACAGTCAATTTTGTGCACCTTTGATTTCACAAGTATCACTTTCATGTTTATGACTATCATTTTTGCTTGTTTTCACTTTCATACGTGCCATTTTCATGTTATATTTTCCCTTCCATGTGTCATTTTCAATGTCGTTCACATTTTTCAAGTGTTGTTTGCACTTTCTTCTTACTATCACAAGTGTCTTCTTTTAGCATGACAAGCGTCACACATCGCACATAGGTAGTATTGGTTAGTTTCAAGGGGTAACCTTGGTGTTAATGAGTCATCCTTAACATGTAGACATGTATCACACTCATTCCCAAATTGTTAAGCACTTTCACACAGATTTCGTCACTGTCAACGTAAAATCTACCTTTAGTGTCGCACTTGGGGAAAGTTGTGACAATGTCATCGTATTAAGGGAAATATGTTGTTAATGCATTCTGAGTGATCTATGTTGTGTTATAAATTGTTCCAAGTGTGTGATCATGCTCTAGTTTTCTCCTTGTTCACTTTAGCCTCATTGGTCCCACACTTAGTCACATCCAGAAAAATTCCCAACCAAGAAACCTAGCCTCACTCGACCTTCCTAAATTGTGCATTTCATTGTCTCAAACGTCAAGCTTAGACCTTGCCTCCTGGAACTACGCAATGTGCAGTCCCTATCTTCCATAATTGTGCATTGTGTAGTCTCAATGATCACACCTGAACCTTGAGCTCCAAAACTGCGCAATCTCTACCTCAGGCAGTCTCATTTGTTCACTATCCAGTCTCAAGCAACAAGCCTCAACCTTGATCTCTTAAACTGTGTAACTACATGTTGAAGCCCCGAAAATCGGGTCGATAACAAGGGGGATACCCACCCGGTCCGGACCTTGGTTGGCAGCTCCTTATCCGTTTGGTATAACAGGTTCGACTGGGGATAATGGGACCAGTTTCCCAACCTAAGGGTGTGTGTGTGTGTAGAGTTAGATAATGCTGATCTAAGAGTACTTTAAAGCTAATTTAATTCAGATTCTTAAACTAACTCTATGCTATTGTAATCTAATGAGAAACAACACATCTAATCTACGC
>APFE030056336.1:147253-159971 GCA_000404065.3 Pinus taeda | reverse complement strand
AGATAAAATAAAAATAAAAATAAATAAATAAATAAATAAAACTATACTCTGAATATCCTAAGCTGGAAAATTACATTACCCTTCTCCTGAAGTTGAAACATTATGATATGGCTAGATTTATGATTATTTTCAACCGAGAAAGAGATGAAGGGGACTATATCTATAATCGGGTTAAGTGGGGAAACCAGAGTAATCATCATGATGAATCAATACTTCTTGAGAAACTAGACCCTCAACAAAAGATTTGACCAAGGCAGAGAAGTTAGATATTTACCAGTGTGTCTCCAAGTGTTGTCATTGTGACAAACACCCTCTAAAATTTGGTCAACATTTGAATTTTTTAGCTTACTCAGGATCTTGCGATCATTCGTTTCATAGTCACTATATGGTTTTCGATGCTTTGTTAAGTATTCTAGTCCTTTTCTTAGTTTCTAAGTGTCAAAGTCACATGTTCACGCATGTTCAGTTAGTAACAAGTTCATGAGCACACTCTTTTATGAAATCTTGAACAAAAATGGGATAAGTCCAACAAGACAGTGCTTGTGCAATGTTCAACCTATGTCGGCAATCAATTTACACTTTTAAATATTTTCCCTCATTTTTTGTTGCGATTGTTCTTGTATTTCAATGAGTTTTTTCAACTGTCACTTTTGTGCACATTCGATTTCGCAAGTATCGCTTTCATGTTTAAGACTTTATCTTTTGTTTATTTTCACTTTTATAAGTGTCATTTTCATTTTATCTTTTCCCTTCCATGTGTCATTTTCAATGTCATTCACATTTTTCAAGTGTTGTTTGCACTTTCCTCTTATTGTCGCAATTATCGTCTTTTAGCATGACAAACGTCGCAAATCACACATATGTAGTTTTGGTTTTTTCAAGGGCTAACCTTGGTGTTAATGAGTCATTCTTATCATGTAGACATGTATCCCCCTCATTCCCAAATTTTAAGCATTGTTGCACAAGTGTCGTCAATGTTGTCGTAAAGTGTACCTTTAGTGTCACACTTGAGGGAATTTGTCGCAATGTCGTCACATTGAGGGAAGTTTGTTGTTCATGTAATCTAAGTGATCTATGTTGTGTCTTAAATTGTTCCAAGTGTGTGATCATGCTCTAATTTTGTCCTTGTTCACTTTAGCCTCACTGGTCCCACATAGCCAAATTCAGAAAACTTCCCGACCAAATAACCTGCCCTCGCTTAGCCTTCCTAAACTACACATTGCACAGTCTTAACCATCAAGCTCAAAACTTGCCTCTTAGCACTTTGCAATGTGTAATCCCTACCTTCCAAAACTATGCACTACCCAGTCACAATGCTCATTCCTAACCCTTGAGCTCCAGAACTACACACTCTCTGCCTTAGTCAGTCCCCTCTGTGCACTACATAGTCTCAAGAAACAAGCCTCAGCCTTGAGCTCTTGAACTGCGCCATTGCACAAGCCCTATACCTTTGTCCCTCTAGACCTACACAGTGGGAAACCTGAAGCCTCAAGCCTCAAACCTGACCTCTTGAGCCCCTCAACTGCACAGTAGTCTTACCCATTCCAGCCTGAGCTACACATTGCACAGTCTCAAGGCTCATTCCTCACCCTTTATCTCCTGATTTGTGCAACTGCATAATCCCTAATTATGTCTCCCATTCTATCACCCAATTCCAGCTCATTCAACAGTTACCATGAAGCATGTTAGCCTATGGGTTTATCAAATTGATGGTGTCTCGTCATGAGTAGATTTCAGTTGTAGGTATCATTTCATGTCATGACAGGATAATGATGAAGGAGATGAAGAAGAAGACCCTTCTAGAAGGCACCTTTGTAGATTGAAAGACAATTTGTTCAATCAATCCAAAACAAAGGGACACCAGATTGTGACAGCAGTTGGAAATCTAGACCACAATGAAGACTCCTTAATTTTAATCTAGATGAAGGAGGAAGAAGAAGAACATGCACCATCTCTCAAGAAGAGTCAAAGATAGCAACAACAAGAATGGCTTGACATTTCCATATCATCATGTAGTCTATATCATCAAAGTCTTTTCATATCTTGTCAAAGTGTCATGTCATGATTGGCCACATCATTTGTGGATTATGCAATTTCAATGTATATGAAATTTAATGTAAATTGAAAGTCCAAGAGCCATGTATATAATGTGAAAATTGATGTGAGGAGTCAAAAGGTCATAGACAAGTCAAACACTCATGAAGGTAGTCTAAGAGTCACAAGGGAAGTGAATTTTCACCCCATTTGTTATATATACACCTTCATAGCTCTTGAAAAATACTTTACACCTTGGCTCCTCCAACCAGGCATTAGAGAGGAAGATAGTTCTTTTGGAGGAGCAAGTGGTTTCTCTAATCCTCCACTATTGGGGCTAGTGGTGTTCACTGTCTTGATGTATCTTGGAAATTTTTCTTAATTCAGAAACTCGTTGAGCCATCACACTTTCATGTGCATGTCATAAATATTATAAGACTACTCTTTGAATGTTTGTGATGTATGTTATTTTCATGTGTACTAAAGAAATTGAACTATTTCGGTAGCTTTGGTACTTATCTTGTTGAAGGTGTGTTGTATGTGTTTTAACAATCGTTGCTTCTATGATAAATATTTCACTAGTTGTCCAATGATCCATTCATATGTACATGTTTGTGTGTCTTTTCTATATTAGTACTATTACTTGTCTTTAAAAGGCTCACTTTTCTCTCCCCTTTCGTGTAAAGAACCCTGATACATTCCACAGTTGAACATTCCACAAGGCATACTCACTTGCTAGTCTAAAAGTACCTGTGCATTACTCTCTTGTGTTGAATATTGTAACCAAGGAAGATATTTAAGAATATATGGTAGTCGGGCCTTATTTCCAAAATATCTCTCACACCAAACAGTGTGAAGTTTGAATGGGATTTTTCATTTGGGAGACCCCCTTGGTTGATGTATTTCCAACACTGTCAATAGGTGGTGGTATATATTTTTTCAAAAGCTACTCATTTTTGTGTCCTAGCTTATCCTTTCACCCCTTCCTTGATTGCCTAGGCCTTCATGGATAAAATATTTAAGCTACATGGTATGCCCACTTCCATTGTTTCAGATCGAGACCCCACATTCACCAACAAATTTTGTATGAGTTGTTTAAAATTCAAGGTACACAACTAAATATGTGGACTTCATATCATCCTCAAACAAATGGCCAAAAAAAATTGTTCAATAAGTTCTTATAAACATATTTGAAATGCTTTGCTTCTGAAAAGTTGCACCAATGGGCATAATGGCTTCCCTTGGTTGTATGGCAGTACAATACCACTTATCATGGAGCTACTAAAATGACACCATTTGAACTATTTTATGACTAAAATCCCTCATTTGCGGCATCCTATGTACTAGTGATGTCCAAGGTTCATGTAGTAGATAGAACACTTCATAGTAGACAAGTTACTATATGAATCCTCTAGGACTTGAATATTGTACAAAATTGAATGGCATTCATTTGTATTTCCATCACAAGATAGCATGAACTTTCTTACTTTTGGTCTTTCTTGAGATAAATGTTTTTCTCAGTTCTTCCACCTTCCACCTATCAAGTTTTTTTCAATTTTATTTGACTCCATGGAAAATGGATAGGTCTCTAGTATAGAATATTCACAGACATTACAATCCATATCCTATGTTTACATCTTCATCCACATTTATATTATTCCTTATTATTTAAATCTGGCCATTGAGCTTAGTGAACAAGTTTCTACTTAGTGATATCAAGCTACTAGCCTTCTTAAATTTGAAAGAGTCCACCCTTTAGACCTAAGGGTTGGCTTGAGGTCAAAATTAGGTTCCTTGTATTGTTCCTAAGTAGCGAGGGAAATCTCAAGGAAACAACACCAAATTCACGTCGTTGTTGGGGATGCGAGGAATTGAAATTTTGTTCAGAGTTTTATAAAGATCAAATTTGGTCTTTAGGGTGAGAATGATCAAACACATGTTGTGAATTTTTACCTAACAATTCCATATTTTTGTGACTCCATTGGTTTTAAATGTTGAATTCAGTTTCTACTCTAGTAGTTGCAAGGTATGCTCCTTTTGAATTTTCAAAAGTAGCTGGTTTTCTTAATTTTATGCCTAATATAAAAGACTAGAGAGATTGTCTTCTGAAATTTGGAAGAGATTATCAAGATAATCTCACCCAGCACTTGAAGGATTTTCATTCATATATGCATTAGTTAAGTATTCCCTATGACGATGTTTTGATGAAAATATGCATGATGTCTCTAGATGAAGATGCTCGGCAATGGTACAGATCCTTAATTGGTGCTACTACTTCTTCATTAATAGAATTTCATGTAGCTTTCTATTTATATTGCAAGACGCTATATCCAACTCAACTCCTTCTTAAGTATTATTGTGACCAAGAACTCAAAAGAAAAGGTTATCATATTAGCAATGATAAAGATTTCCTTAATGATGAAGGATTTAAAAAATGGTGATGACAAGCAAATATTTAATAAGGTTGTTGAAGGAAATTGTCACCTTTTTATTTTTCTTCATCAAATTTTCAGAAAGAGGAAATCAGCATCAGTAATGAAGAAGTTGGCCTTCACAAGGATTACATAGGTATATTTAAAAGTATTCAAAAAAAAAAAACACCACCTTTATTTTCCTTTGAGGATAACAGTGTTGAAGACTTGAAAATATCTGCCTACAACATTATAAGGGAGACCACCTAGTCAGGAACTTAAAGCATCTCATTTTCTATTGAAATGGTGGTTCTGACTGGTTAAATTAGGTCCAGTTACCTTCTTTCTATCTTCGATGGCTTAAACTATGAATTTCACCTACCAATAGAGAAGAGACATCAGATTGGTCTTCTTGTTGATCAGGAAAGAAAGTGATCCTTGAGCTGATATGGGGCTCATCCAAGCCGCAACTAAAATTTGCCTCTTTGAGGAGAGGACTTCTAAGATGGAGAAACTAAAATTAAAATGCAAAATTTTACCAAAGATGCACTTATCCTAGACATATCTTGATTGAAATAAATAGTAGTCTTTATCTCAATAAAGAGCAAGATAAAAGGATGGGAAAAGAAGCATGTTGGAATTGAAATGAGATAAAGGAAATAGACCAGGGAAATAGTTCACAAGATCTAATCCTTGTCAAAGAAGATCTAAACAATTAAATTCCTAATAAATAGTTACCAGACACTTAACTGTAAATAACTCTAACTCTTAATAAACATATGCATAAGAAACGAAAGATCAATGCCATAATAATGAAATAGTTCTAATAAAATGAATTGTAGAAAAGGAGGACATATATAACTTTAAACAGTTAGATAGATAGCGAGCCTAAAGAAATAAAAGTTTGTTCTTATACAATTTACAATTTTCAAGACACATTTCTAATTAATCTTGCAAGATAGCTTGATCAGATTTTAAATGACCTAACGTTTAACATTTAACAATATTGTTAAAGCCAACTAATATATTCATACACTAGAAATGTATTTGAATGCTGAAGAATTTTTTTACACTAGCCTATGCAAACAGTAGTACCATGCAAAAAATTACAGAAATAAATATTGTTTGAATATGAATCAAGTTACATAAACCTCATAAGATTACAGTAGTCCAAATCCCCTGCTACTAGTAAGCATGATTCCCTGTCTGCAAAGAAAGGCTCAGATCCCACTACAATAGTGCACATGAACGTTGAACTCCCTCTACAAATAGGCTCTAAGATCTTATATTATTCTTCCTTGTCTCGTGGATTCGAATCCCCTGGATCCAAGCTCAGTGATGAGTATTTATACATGATTTAGAAATAATAACAATTTCCTCAAATCTCTCAACAGCAGAGTTAATTATATCATAGATGGCTTTAATTGGAATTATGGCCAAAATGCAAATGAGCACAGTGGAACGAATTGTCTAGATTGGTTTACGCAGATAAGGATGATCATGCGTGTCTCCTACTTATTTCGAACCGATAGGTGAGATTACATGCGAGGAACAATCGATTCGATAACTTTCTTCTATTACAATATCCCTTTACCACTTGGAGGAATTTCATTAGTGATAAACCGGATTTTTTTCAATACTAGCCTTAATAAAAAAATCTATGTTATAACAGAATATAGAACTAGCCATGGTGTAAAACAAACTTTGTAAACACACTCTAATTATGCTCAAAACCAATAGAAAAATCAAACGGCTTTATCAATTAATATGATAGCGGCCCCTGGAAGTGACAAGTGGCAAGCATTAACAGATATCGGGAGATGAACATCAGAGGTTTTAAAAATGGCTACACCATAGAAATTCTAATATATAATGAACGCGATATAAATATTAAGGTGTGGTTTATATCGACATTAGATCAAGAAACATAATGACAATTAGAAGTTTTTGCTTTATCAAATATTTACATAGTGTGATCATTAACAAAAATTACAATATGTGTGCGGAACCGGGATTTGAATTAGTCTGTTTAAATAACTAAATCGGGTCCAGAGTCGGAAATGTGAGAATTTCAGGTGCATATCAAATATTTTAGATATCAGGATTTATAATTGCTATCACATTGAAGTTCCGATGTAGGGGGTAGACCCAATATATTAATAAATCAACATTAATTCCTATATCGGATCCAGAGATTGGGTGATGTATCGAAGAAATCCTGAGATGTGGCTATATCATAAAGCTCTGAAATTGAAACCTTTGATATAACGTGGCTAGTGGAATGGTGAGGTATAACGGAGATATCATAGGATTTGGGATATCAGATTTTCTTATTGAACACATGTTTAAAGACCCAATATGTATTATTGTCAAGGTTCTATGGTATACGGAATATTATGTTTTATGAACCAACGTTTTATATATTAGAGGGGCTTGTATCAGAGGTCCTTTAATATATTATGATACTAATGGGTTCTGATATGTATAATGTAAGAATTACAACCACTATATGAAATGGGCCTAGAACTTTAGATAAATATTTCATTGAGCCTTTTTATAATACAATTCAGTCAGGACTTGGGATTATCATTTATTATGCTACTCTAACACATTTAATTGTATATTAATATAGTTCAATCATTGATATTGGGGATTCTCAAAGGGATCCTTCTGATGTCAAAGTCTCGATGACCCATAGCTCTGATATATTAAAATGTGCACCACTTGTTTTTTAATTAAGGCTTAAAGCCTATGAATGATTCTTGGTCTCAGGGGTATGTATAAAATATAAAATAAAATATTTACAAAATATAACTTAATATTTACACTTGAAAATTAAATATTTACAGATAAATAAATTTATGAAAGAAAGGTAATGTAAAATTTATACATATTAATTGTCAATTAGGTGCCATTTACAAACCTAACAATCAAATGAGATCAAAAAGTTATGATAGGAAGATAGGAAATATTCAACTCATTGAAGCATACCAAATACTCAAAATCAAAAAGTAATATGACCAACCATTTAATCAAAGGGTCCCCATAATGAGAATTAACTGAATAATGGGGGGTTGTGTTTTTACCACAACAATGGCAACACATTGGGAATAAATAGTTATCTCTGGAAAAATGATGAAATTCTAAGAAAAAGGAATAAGATTAAATCAATCAAAGTGCTAGGATTCAGATTTTCAATGAAATCCCAATAATGAATAACAGAGTTTTATCATTTTGTATATATCCAAAATTAATTATAAGAGTCATGTTTGACAACAATTATTTAATTGATAACAGCTTAAACTTAAAGAACAAAAGCTCATCATTATGTTTAGTAAGAAAGATGAACTCTCGTTGTCATAGCTAAAGAAATTGCTGCCAACAGGCATCCATAGCCTTGACAGGGTTACCTTTTAGACAAAAAGAAATGTCAATATCCCATCTATGTTTAAATATTCATAAGAGACATAATTCATTAATAACTCTGAAAATCATTGTCCTAGCTTGGTAACCAAATATTGACAATGTCATTCACAAGCATTGATAGTCACGAACAAGTCGAATCATGATGAGACCTCTCGTCTTACAACGAATTGTGATAAGCCAATATCTAGGTTTAATGACTAGATATCATAATTTCATAACCATCAAGACCCATGATCATAGTATGTTGGCACATTACGGAGACCCCCTAATTTTCAGGTATTTTACACAAATTTTAATTTACACTCTGATAATTTTATCATAAATGGGGAGAAAAATATTCTCCTTAAGAGATTGGGATGACTTAGAAGAATTATAAAAATACTAAACTTGTTTGTTGTTTTTTGTTGTTTTATCAAGAGTTGTTTATAATATAAGTTGTCACGAAAATAGAATTATCTCTTATGTTATAAAGTGAGATTATCAAAATGGTGAAGAATAACAATATAATTAGAGTTTCAAATTTGAATCTGAAAGATAGCAATTTGATAATTAACTTGATATTCTTCATTTCACCAATGAATTTCATTAAATAAGAGTAAATATTTCCCATATGTCAAACCAAAGGTTGGTGGAAAAGGCCCTCCAACTAAAAGGTTGGTAATATCACCAAAAGCACACACAAGGAGATTTTCAAAAGGAAACAAAATGTGATGTCATGAAATCGGATCCAAAAGAAGGAGCAAAGAGAAATGCAAACCAAACTAAAATAAAGAAAATCATTACAAGCAAAAATCATAAAATAGGCATAACTCAAACAAGATAAAAGCAATATCCTAACATAAGGAATTTAAGATCTTGTTATGTATTTGTCAAGCAAAACGTTATCTTGTTAAATGAGTTTCTTATTCATTTTTGTTAAAATATAGCTAATGAAGAGTTGTGATTAGAAAAATTGCATTTGAGAACTTAACATGGATTTATTTCCCTAATCAAGACTTGCTTTAAAAACATAGCTCGAAAATGGTAAAGAAAATTAAAATTTAAGGAAAAATAGGAAAAATCCCTAAATAAGGCTTGAAAAATGCTCCATTTAGCATTTATGTTTATCAGAACTGTCTTATTCATCGCAGATGGATCAAACCAAAGCCTACAAAAGGAACAACCAAAATATAAGAAAGAAAAACTAAAGAAGAAAAGAACAAACTGAAATAAAAATGCTAACAAATGATAATAAAAATGCATCCCTGGAAGAATTTCATAATACATTTACCTCGTGGATCTCCATCTTCTCCCATGTATTTCTTAAGAATTTTTAAAATCATCTTTTTATTCAATCAACAAAAATTTTAAGTAATGAACTTTCAAATTGCATCCACTTAAAATTTACATCGGAGGACAAGAGTGGTGAAAATGAGCCTTTAGAAATACTTGTGAATCAAAAATTGTCAAGCCATAGCAATTCCTTGGAATTTCTTCATACATGATTTTATCACAAAAACATTTTTACAATGTGATAATTTTTTGTAAAAAAACACAACCAAGCATTTCACAAGTGTATATGATTTGACTATATAAGAACTCTGTCAAAAAATGAAAGGCGATGTCAAGAAAAACTTGGATTCATTACTTGCTTATTAAAAATATGAAATAATAAAATAAATGCAAACAAGAAAGAGAATCTAAATTAATGTATTCCTATTTTTAACTCAATAAAAGGAAACATGACTAGGTATAGTCATACTTCCAATGTAACAGTGCTCTCATTCTAACCCCTACATGATTGTATAAGTAAAACGTTAGTCAAAACACAAATATAATTAAACTAACCGAACTAAATCTGAATGTAGAATGTACATTTATTGCTAACATACTTATAGAAAGCAACTTATTTACAAATACCTTCCCTTGAAATGTCATTTCCAGCTGAATTTCAATTAGATGATAGAAATCTGGATGGATTTCCATTAATAATTGGAAGAGGTTCAAAGGGGGGGGATAACAGGCCAGATTGTGGAAATGCATTTTTAGATACAATGTCTTGCATACAATTGTAAGTCTTATGTACATATGTTGAATTATTAACAATTTTTTGTGTAGAAAAAATTTGCAAATATCTTTCAAATGGGTCAATGGAAAATGGATGGAAATTTAATAGTTTCAATAGAAGATCATTAATTGAATTAGATTGTTGGTCATATTGTGAAAATACACCCTATTGTTGACAATACTTTTGAGAGAAAAGGAACGATTGATAAGAAATGGACATCAATTGAAATTGGAAGAGTAATAGCTCTTTATGTTCATGATTATGATTTGAAACTTTATTTTCCCATCCAGGCAATGCATCAATTGTGTATAAAATACTAAAGCACTCAATATGCTAGCACAAGATATCTAAAATTTGAAAAATGAAAACATAAGTAATTCTGAAATCAAACAAAATAATTGAAGGAAAAATAACAAAATCAAATTGTAGTTCACACTATTGTTAAAATTAATGTTACAGCACAATTGGGACTATTTTCACAAGAATTGGCCATAATAATGGAATTAGAATGATCACCAAAACCTGTTTTTGAATTAGAGAGAGGGTCGGGGTAATGAATAGAAGTGAGAATTCGATCATCATAAAAATCATTCACTGGAATGAGTTCTTGAATGTTGAAACCATGAGTATGATTAATTTTTTGAAAATGAGAACTAGTTGAAACAATTTCTGGGTTAGAGTGTTCTTCATTTTCACATGTGATTTGACTTTGACTATGAGGGTTTAATAAAGGAGAAGATGAATCAACATCCTCAATGTCAGAGTAATCATAATAAATAAATTCACAACATTCTCTAGAATTCTCTTCATTCACATCCAAAGTATCATAACAAGGAATATGGATCACATGTTCATTAATGCCAGAAGAATGATCAATAGTTGTCTCTCTATCTTGATAAGGAAATTCATTTATATCAGTCTCTTTGTTTTCTGAAATAACATTAAAGAAAAGAGGGAATAGATTTTTATCAACAAAAATATCAGGATAGAGGTGAAAATGAGAATTAGAAGCAATGAATTTGAAAATATCGTCGTCTTTGAATTCTTGTGAATTTTCTTCATTGCAAATCTCAGATTTATGATCATTCATTTGTCTACTAATGCTTTCTTGAAGAATGTTTGGTTGCCCTAAATTTTTATTTTGATCAACATGATCAAATTTAGAAATTTATACAGCATATCACATATATTGGAAACTTCAATTTTTGCTTGTACTGTTGATTTATAATCTATTTTTCTGAATTTAATTCATAGTGATTTTCAGATTTTGTGGCAGATCGTCCTTCAAGTTTATTGTTGTTATATTCTTGCGGTTGATTATCAAATTCTAACAAGCTTTGTGAAAATAATTCATTAGCATGATTATCATTAATACTATAAAATGCATGTACTAAATTTAAGAATTTATCATACATGGTTGAGGCCACTTCATCATGATTAATATGCACCTCTATATCAGAATTTTTGATAATATTACTAAAAGTTGAAGGATAATCATCCAAGCTTGCAATTTTATCATATGGAATTGAAATGGGAGGAAGAGAACAAATATATTCAAACCAATTTATCAATTCAATTCCTAAAGGTTTATCTTTAGATTTGAATCTCAAGCAAATTAATTGAAATCTAACAGTAAAATCTAAGAGAGATTCATTTTCAAATCTTCTTATATCTTCGAATTCATCACATACCTATTCATAATCATATTCGTTAAATTTATAAAGGAGCATTGTGATAAATTGATCCCAAATGTGAATAGAGGCAACTAGAAGATTTTGACACCAGCTTTTGGCTTTTCCTGAGAATGTAAGAGTAAAAATAATGCATAAAATACCTTCATCAATATCATGAAAGGTAGAATTTGAAAATTTTGGAATGAACTCTAAAGCATGATTAAATGAAAAAAAAACTTCTTATGTTAAAATTTACCTTTGAAAAGTTTCTTACTATTTTTGGTGTAGTATTAGCAGATGCTCATCCAGATACAAAACTCCAAATGGGAAGTTTAAGAGGAGCCATTGCTATTAAATAAAGAATAAAATAAAATACAAAAACTCCAAAAGACAAAAACTCATCATACCCTCCTTCTAATGCCAAAAATGTTGAAGGCTCGAAAATCTCTGCCTACAACATTATAAGGGAGACCACCCAGTCGGGAACTTAGAGCAACTCATTTTCCGTTGAAATGGTGGCTCTGACTAGTTAAACTAGGTCCAGTTACCTTCTCTCTATCCGCACTGGCTTAAAGTATGGATTTAACCTACCAATAGAGAAGAGACATCATATCAGCCTTCTTGTTGATTAGGCAAGAAAGAAATCCTTAAGTTGATCTGGGGCTCATCCAAGACGCAACTAAAGTTTTCCTCTTTGAGGAGAGGACTTCTAAGATGCAGAAACTAAAATTAAAATTCAAAATTCAACCTAAGAGGCACTTATCCTAGACCTATCTCGATTAAAATAAAGAGTATTATTTCTCTCAATAAAGAGCAAGCTAAAAGGATGGGGAAAATAAGCATGTTGGAATTGAAATGAGATAAAGGAAATAGACCAGGGAAATAGTTCACAAGATCTATGTTAGGTCCCTATAATACTAATGATTACCCCATTACTATTATAGTTGTATCCCTTATCAATATTCTTGTGCCCCTATTGTCCCTATATTGTTATTGTTTTGCCCCATAGAATCCCTCTATTGTTATTTTTATGCCTTTATATTATTATGGTTAGGTCAGCTTGGTTATATTGTGACTCCTTAGACTCCTATATATAGAAAGGAGGTTTTGTCATTTGAATCATCCAA